>WYDI02026584.1:0-14655 GCA_009867235.2 Psittacus erithacus | reverse complement strand
AAGGCCAGGTTGGACACAGGGGCTTGGAGCAAGCTGCTCTAGTGGAAGGTGTCCCTGCCTGTGGCAGGGGTTGGAACCGGATGAGCTTTAAGGTCCTTTCCAACCCAAACCAGTCTGGGATTCTGTGATTCCCCGAATCAAACCCAACCCCTTGTTTTTCTGGGGCTGATGTCCCCATTCCAGCTCCGCTCGTCACCGCTCCCTCAGGCAATGGAAAATTTTGATGGCTTTCTGACTTTGTTTGGGAGCAAGGAAGGGGCCCGAGGCTGTGCACAAACATGTCTATGTATAAGCAGCAAGGACTGGGGTGGGGACGGAACCGCTGGTGCCGGGTGCCAGCAGTGACCCTCCCTATGGAACTGGGTGCTGGGACGCTGGTGCAGTGTCCAGGGCTTGGCGACCCGGAGCCATGCCTGTGAGGACACAAATATTTTGGTTTTGTACAAAACCAACAACACTAAGAGGAAAATCCCCCCCTCCGCAGTCAGCCGCCGGTGGCACGTGACGTGTTGGCACACAAACAGCCCATGGGATGGATGGCACTTGTCCCGCCGGGATCCCGGCACGGCCTCCACACCAGCACACAGCAACAGGTTGGGATGTGCCGGTGACACGGCCATGCCTGGGACATGGCACAATAGGAGTTTGCTCCCAGTGCCATTCCCCACCCAGGCTGTGTTTGCCATCACTCCCTGCTTCACAAGTCGAGTGGAAACCCCCAACTGGAGCAGGGTCTCCTGGAAGGGGATGCACCCCATATCCTGGCCCAAAAATCTCCCTGCAGCTGGAGCCTTGCTGCTCCAGGTGCTGCTGGGGACACAGCAGTCCCCTGCTAGAGGTTTAGAGCAGAGGGCATCACCTTGCTGCTCCCTGTCCCCTTGGGCAGCTCCTGCAATGGGGTGAACCCCATGGCTCTCATCCCTGCTTCCATTCCCCCGTCTCACAGGCTAACAGTGCTCTGCTTCCTCTTCCTTCCCCTTCCCCGCACACTGCCCTGGAAGGAGCAGAACGTTTGAGCTGATTTCAACAAAAACCCCTCAGGCCAGTTCTGGGGAGAACGTGGCTCGGAGCCAGCCTGCAGGGACGGCGATTATCCCCTCTCCCCATTCACCATCCCCATTAGCCAGCCTGCACCCAATTACTTTTAAACGCAAAGGTTTATGTGGAGCAGGGAGAAGGCTTTTCCTGCTGAGCAGCTGTGTAAATGCCACCACATCCCGGCCCAGCGATGGAGGCAGCGATAGCTCGGCTGGCTGGAGGTGGCTGCGGCACAGCCGGATGATCCGGGGGGAGCCTGAGCTGGTTTGTTCCACTTTCCAACCGTTTTGCGTGTGAAGGAAGAGTCAATCTGCTTGCAAAAGGCTGGTAAACATGGAAAGAGCGGAGCTGGGAGCGGGGGCGGGGATTGCTCTTGGTCCTGTATTTATTGCTTTGGCTTGCTCCAGGTACAGATGCGGCTTTGCTGGGAAAACCTGGAGTTGGCGGGGGGTTCCCTGGCGCTCTCCTCAGCTCAACTCGGAGCTTGAGCAAAATATGTTTACGCTGCAAACCTCTGGCGGGCTCCGCTGCCAAGTGTGTGCCGACAAGGACGCTGCGTCCTTCCCGTCTCCATCGCCCCAGAGCCAGGGAAGCGCGGGGAGGTGGAGCCCGGCCCCCAGCGCTTGTGATCTCTTTTATTATTGTCATTATAATTATCGTTATTATTATTCATTTATTGTTGTTGTTCAGCTTCACTTGGAAACCAAATCCATGGAATAGCTGCAGCTTTGCTGCCCCAGGCTGCTGCCAAAGCCTGGAAAGCATCAGCCGTAGCAGGGGCTGCGCTGCCCCGAGAGCAGCCACCCGCAAGCATTGAAGCTGCAGAAAGGAAACGTTTCCTGCTGTCACACGGGTATTTCTTGCGTGGCAGAAGGAGAAGGTGGCTTCCCACACAGTGTCCCGATGGGATTTCGCATCCAGTGCGGCTCTGCAGGGGATGGGGCAGCTTCGAGTCCCTCTCAATGCGGGCAGAAAGCCCATTAAATCCTCAGTGTTGATGCTGCTTGGAGTCATTTTCCATGCCTGGGTTTGAAACCGGGTGAAGCTGTTGCAAGCAGCCGACAGGAGCAGGAAAGAGCCGGGGTGAGGGGCGGCCGCGGGCTGTTTGTGAAGTTAAACCGCGGTTGTTGTTGTTGTGACACCGCAGGGTTGCAAAACCGGCGCTGAAATACCCGTGACTCACCAAACAAGACGAGCCCAGCGATGGCCCGTGGCCGCCTGTCCACCCATGATCCCTGCAGCCCCTTCCCCACTGCATGGGCACCACTGGAATGCCGGTGCCAATGATGCTTGGGGGCCTTTTGGAGGGGGAAGCCCCACAGAAAGCTTTTCTTAGGGAGGAAAAGCAAAGCTTCCCCATGTGCACAGGGTTTTCTACCCTGAGGATCTGCCCCTGCGTGAGATGCAGACCTTGAATTCCACTTAAAGAAATTTAATGTGTATATATGTGTATAACGTAGGGATATTTTGCTTGCTTAGGCATTTAAGATTTATTTGCTTAGAGATCAAGACAAAGCAGCTCCTGAATCGTCCCCCCAGCCCCTGGGAGTGGATGGCATAGTGTGGATGGTGGCAGTGGTGGCTTTTTGCCCTGTTTCCTGCCATGAATGGGCCAGGTTTGAACACCTCCCTGGCATTAGCTCTCCTTCAGGATGGGACTTGGAGAGGGAGGAAGGGTGTTGGGTGCAGGGAAGGGGCTGTGACAAGGATGTATGGATGAGGGAAGGGATTGTGAGGCTGCAATCTCCATCACTGCCCGTGCTCAAACCTCTGCGGGGCTGGTTCCCCAGGCTGGGAAACAGGTTGAACTCCTCCATCTGGGTGCAAGTATCAGCCCAGACCTGCAAGGACAGATCTCACCTTCCCTGGGGGCTCAGGCGCCAAAGGAGCTGATCTTTCTGGGGCTGGAGCAAACCCCTCTGGCTGTTTCATGCTTTACTTCTGGTGCTCTCTGAGCTCGCGTCCCCCAAAATCAGGGAACCCCAGGCAAGTCCCCAGGCTCCCAGCATCTTCCTGCCTGCCCCATGTGCTTTCTTAGCAGCATGGGATAAATCCACCCGTGTGTGTCTGCAATGCCCTTTGCTTTTGGGGATGTGTCGCTGGGACCTTGTGGGAACAGAGAAGAAATAGGGGGAGGCTTTTCCCCCCTAGGGCAGGGATGCTCAGCACTCTTCTTGGCAACCAGCACCCTCCCCCGTGGCGTTCAGGCAGCGCTGGCACAGGCAGATGTAAACAGCAATACAGAAATAGTCGGGGTATCAGGCAATATCAAGAGGTGTTGCTGGGCATCATCAAATGTCCTCTAAAAATAAAAGGCAGCGGGTATTAAATCAGCTGCTCGTAAAGGTGTCCGGGTGGGGATGGCTGGGGCTGCTCAGCTCTCCTCACCCAGAAAGAGCCCCGAGCCTGGGGGCACCCCATAGCTTGGGGTCCCTTTGGGACTGATGCTGATCCAGCTGCATCCCCCATGCTGGGCTGAGCTTTATTTTCCTCATTGCAATGGCGTTTTGCTGCTTACACCAGAACTGTCCTAGGAGTCGCCCACTGGGTGTAATGAGTTGCCCATTCTCAGGCTTTGGGCGGTAGTAGCTCCCACCAGGCATAACCAATGCCCTGCAGGGTCGAATCCGGGTGGAGGAGCAGGAAAGGTCACATCCTGGCTGTGAAAGCTGGCCCGGTGGCTGTCCTCTGATCATTGGACTCAGAGCAGCTCCCGGGGACTCATTTAACCTAATGAGAGAGTCCTGAGCCACTCGCTGGCACTAATTGCCGAGGCTGCATTAATTCGGCTTCCCCAGCACTGGCCAACTCGGAACACGTGTGGGAAAGGATGCACGGAGCTGTCAGTGGGGACTGGGCTGTCCCTGGACGCATCAGGGGGGATGTAAGTGGCACCATAGGTGGGATGGATCCCAGGAGGGTGACCCCATGGAGGGAATGGGGATGGTTCTCCAGCTCCCCCCCACCTCTCCCGGGGTTGTTTTCAATGCAGCAGTCGGGACTGGCTGTCCTGGCATGGATTCATTCCATCACAGCAATGATTAACTGGTGGTGGCGCTGGCTCAGAGCTGGGCAATGTATTTACTGCTGCCACCCAACTGTGATCCCGGTGCCACTTCCTTCACCTCTTTGCCCCTCCAAAATGGGCTGTAAACAGGGGCCACAGCAGAAAGTCAAGTACATGCTCTGACCAAGCTGGTGCCTGAATACTTCATCCACATGGCTGGCCTGATGGAGAGCCTGACATTGCCCAAATCCCAGTAAAATCCCTAAATCTGATCTCTCCCACTGGGTTTTGGGGGCTGGGGGGGTGGAGGGAGATCCTGGATCCCAGGCCTCCAGCCAATTCCCAGGGATTTGGAGTGCTGTGGAACAAGGATAGAAGCTGCCAGCAACAGGGGCGAAGGGAAGGGAAGTGAAGGGAAGAGAAGGGAAGGAAAATAGGAAGGGAAAGGAAAGGAAAAGAAGGGAAAGGAAGGGAAAGGTGGATTTGCTCTGCCGGGACGCGGAGCTGGTGCCACCTCGTGGCTCCACCAGCAGCTGAGGGACTCTGGACGTGAGGTGGGAATGCTGCGCGGCTGCGGCTGGCTCAGCCCCCCCAGCCATAGGAACGATGCCATAAACCCCAACCCACCCCACGAGCAAGCCGGAACGCAGCCGGGTGCCGCCTGCCCGTGCTCCCTCCTGCGTTACCTCCCGTGTGCCGGTGCTGGGAGCGTGATGGAGGCGACCCCCCCTCCAAACCCGCCTGCAGCAGCGAGGCTGCGACGTGCAGCGGCGCTGCCTGATCCCGGACTTCCCCGTGCTAACCCCATTGAGTTCTTCTCGTTAGGTTTTTGCACTCTCAGCAGGTAAAGAGACGCCTCCAGCCCTTGTGGCAGGGCAGATACAACCACAAACCGCTCTTCACCTTCAGCAGCGTCTCCTGTTCTGTTCCACATGAGGCCCACGGCAGCAGTGTGGCCCCATATGAGGGTATAAGAGGTCCTGCCTGTCCCCAAGTCACTCCCACTCTCATCCTGGCTGCTTCCTTGCAGCTCTGTGGATTGCTCTTGACTAAATGCATGCTGTAACCCGCGCGGGTCAGGCCAGGGAAGCCACATGAGCCCTGCTGCTTTGTGCATTTCTTTTATTTATGTTATTTCCCCATTTCTTGCTTACAGGGTTTAGTTCTTGCAAGTAGATGGTGTTCAGTGCTGGGGCTGTTTGAGCCCCATCCTGCCGGGGTGATGCTGGTCCTGCCTGTGGCGGGAGGGCAGGAGGAAGCTCTGCGTCTTCTCCTGATCCTGCCAAGGAAATATCCTCATCCCAGGCTGGACTTTGCATCCAGTTCCCTCCTTCTTTATCACCAAAGACAGGCTGAGGCTGGGAGGCACATGGCCAGACCCTGGCCCCATGCAGTGCTGCATCTGGAGGTGTCACCTTCATGTCCTGAACCTGAAAATCAGAACAACCTCCCCCTCAAAGTCCTGCCGTGACCATGAACCCATGGGATGAGTGCTTAACATCCCATGGGAAACCCCTCTGCCGTCGATTCCTGGCAATGGTTATGGCACCGCCTTCTCCAGTGATGGGTCCCTGATGATGATGGGTTTGTCGGAGATGAGCAGGGCAATGGGGACCAGTGCCTGGCTGAGCTCCCCACTTCCCTCCTCTTCCTTCTCCTCCTCCTCGGATGGATGGCTGGTGTAGCTGGTGCTGCCGGGCGGTGGGAATCCTGCCGGGCTCAGCACCTCCTGCCTGCGGTAGGCAAAGGGCAGCTCCTTCTCACAACCCAGAGGGCACACGACAACCGGTTCCTCAGCCATGGGGCCAGGCTGTGGCTCGCTGGGCTCTGTGCTGCCATCAGGGCCCTCCTTACTCGGGTTCAGCTCTGTCAGCAGCAGCTCAGCTGGGCTGAACCTCTCTGAGGGCTCCACAAAGCCTGGCCAGGGCTGGCCCTAAAGGTGGGATATGTTTGGAGTGGGAACATTGCATACCAGGAACCTGCTGGGGTGCAGGATCCAGCCTGTCCTGCGCCTTGCACCTCACCTGGCTTGTTTCACTGATGCAGAACTGGATGGCTTTGCTGCCCGTGGGCTTGGGCAGGGGTGGGAAGAGGAGGCGCCGAGCCCTGGGAAGGGGATGGTAGGTGATGGGGTGGGTCATGGGGGAGATGGGCAGGCGGGGGACCTGATGGGGTGGGGTTGAGGGTGCCACTGTCACCTCCTTTTGTTCAGCTGGTAGATGGCAGCCACGACGGGGACACTGAGAGAGATGCCCAAGTACTTCAGGTTGGATTTCCACGCTGATCCCTGGGGACCTGGAGATGAGGACAGTGGGGTGGTGGCATTTCTGTCCCCAGCACCCTGCATGGGACACAGGAGCTGTTTCAGGATGAGGGTGAGCACCCCATGGGGACTGGGAAGGGGACAGGGTCTTCAGTCATTACCCAGTGCTTTGGTCTGGAAGTGCCACCAAGCACCACAGGTCCCCTTGCTCTCTGCTGTCACCTCCTGAACGCTCACCCTGTAGGCTGTGCCAGGCTGCAGGTGTCGGAGGGTGTAGTGTGATGCTGTGGCGTCTGCTTCGCCATCTGGGTGAGCAATGGTGAGCAGGGAGTAAGTCTGCAGGCTGCAGGCAGAGCCTCCTCCAGCCCCATGGGGTAGGGGGGTCCCACTCACAGGTCACATTGTCCCCCTCAGCCGCGTAGCAGATGAGGTACTTGGCCAACACCCCAGGACACGTGGCACGGGGGGACGGGCTCCACCAGAGGGTGATGGCAGCATCCTCGGCACTGGCATTGATGCGGATGGGCACGGCCAGTGAGGCTGCACATGATGGTGGGAAGAGGGGGGGGGGATGTGCAAATAAATGAGGGAGCACTTTGGGCACTTTTTGTGGATACCCCGTGTTCCCATACGTACTGTTGCTGGCATAGTGGTGCTGCAGGGCGAAGGTGGCCCAGCCCCGCGCTGGGGCCCAGCCATGCACGGCGAGGCGGTGACACGCCTGCACTTCCAGTGCTCCTAGGGCAGGAACAGGGAATGCCGGTTAAACCCTCACCAGGATCCAGCCCCAGGCAGTGCGGAAGGGAGGGGGGTGCTCAGGGCGCTCCCTTGCCTCTCTCCACATGGATGCTTCTGGCAGGAAAATCCCGTTTGATGCAAACGCCTTGTTTTGGGACTCCTGGCAGCGGCTGCTGCTCGAAGCAGTAAACAGAGCCGGGGCTCGGTGCTTCCCACTGTGCGGTCATGGTGTCGCCGGTCACGCTGACATCCTTGAAGCCAAGATCTGGGGTGAAATGCAGGGTGTGAGGGAAAATCACTCCCTGGAGGCTGCCGAGAGCTGGGTCCCTGTGCGGGGCCGGTACCTGGCCGCTGCTCTGCGGGCACACAGAGCTGCCACGCTGGCCCCGGCCCGGCCGCGTTGGCTGCTGTCAGCAGGATTTCGTACTCAGCCCCAGAAAGGGTGAGGTTGTGCGTTGTCACATCCCTCCCAAGGACCACGGCATCCTCCTTGGATAGCCTGGCACAGCGACATGCCAGCATGTGGGCACGCAGAGTGTAGGTGACATCCCCTTGCTCCTCAGGGGCTCGCTGCAGGAAGGAGAGGGGATGAAATGGTGGGGGGACAGCCAGGAGGGACCGCAGAGATATCACCATACCTGCCAGCTCAGCCTCAGCACCCGCTGCCCGTCCCTTCTCAGTTTTCCCAGCTGGTAGCTCAGCACCGGGCTCGCCAGGATTTCTGCAAGAGGAACCAGCGTGGTTGGGTTTGGGAGCCGTTGGGATCCCACCTGCCTCCTCTCCCCTTCCTCACCTGCGGGAATGAAGATGGAGCTGCTCCAGTCGCTCCAGTAGCTGCTCCAGTGGGGGAGCTTGTGCCGGAGCTGGACCTCGAAGGCGCCGTCCCCTCCCAGCGTGCAGGTCACTGGAGTGGGGTAACAGGGTCAGGTGGGGGGTGACCCCCTTCTCCTTACTCCCCCCCCATTTTGGCCATTTTGGGGGGGCTTGGAGGGGCTGCAGGGAGAGCACAGGGCAGGTGCTTGTCCCTGCTAAACTGACCTGAGTCATCCTTGTCTGTCACTGTCTCGCACATCACCTGCAGAGAGAGCCAGGAATGGAGGCACCTAGTAAAACCAGGGTGTTACTGGGACGTGAAAGCAATGCTGCCCTGTGTCCCCTAAACATCCCAGGGGCTGGGACAGCCAAACAGGATACAGAGGATGTGGTGATCAGGAAGGGTCCCCTCAGCCAGGGCACCAGGCCTTCATCCCTATGACCCTCCCAACATCAATCAACAAGGGCGGGGGGGTCTTCAAAAGGGGTTCACTCGGGACAAGTGTCCAGATTTCATCTGTCGTCGTCATCGGTATAATCTGGGGTTTTGCTGTGTAATCCCCCATGGATTGCAGCCTGAGGCTGTTACAGCAGCAGGATCCTGTGGCCGGGAGGACAGCACAGAGCTGATAACGCAGCGAAACAGATGGGATGTGGCCAGGTTTCGGGGGGGGACTGACAGTGGCGTGACCAAGCCCCCACACTCCCTGGGCTGCCTGAACTGCCACAATGCTCTGAGGGTCCCATCGGTCACCACCAGCTCTGGCAAACAGAGTTTTTACCTGCGTCCAGCCGTGGGCTCCCACCTTCCGGAATCGAGCCTCACGCTGCGGCGGCTGGCTGCCGCTGTGGCACAGTGGCTGCGGCACCCGCAGCCGGAGCTGGTTGCTGGTCTTAGTGAAGGGCATCCCAGTGGAGGGTGGATCTGGTTTGACTGCAAAGATGGGGTGGTCTCATGGGCATCGGCACTGGCACCGGCACCTAGCCCAGCCCCGCGGATGCTTACCGGCCCCATCGAAGTACAGTGTGTGGTTGGGGGTCCTGTAGATGTGGTCCCCGCAGTGCGCCTCTACCCAGGCTGTGGTGTTGGTGAGGACGTAGACGTGGTGATGCTTCAGGGTGTACGTTGTCTTTGTGCCAGCCTGGAACCACTGGCACCGCCTGGGCATTGTGTAGCTGGAGATGAAGTGGGCGCAAGGGTGAGTCTGGATGGAATTGGGATGTGGATGGCTCATGTCCCCATGTGTCGCTGTCAGAACACATCCTGTGGGCTCCCCAGGATGCAGTGGCCACTCACCAGAGTGTCAGGACATAGGAAGTGTTGCCGGCAGGGCCAAGGGGTGGCCAGGAGCAGAGGAACCAGCGGAAGCCACATCGCTTCCAGCAGGAGAGGCCGGGGACCGCAGTGGTGCCTGTGAGAGAGGGCAGGGGCTGGATGCTCCCAAACGCCAGCGGGTCAGGCAAGGCTGGGATGGCAGCCAGCGTGGCCATTGTCTGGCCAGCATGGCCATTGCCTGACCACCATGTTGCTCACCCAGGGATGATTCTCACCCAAAAAACACCATTTCCACCCTCCCGCAGCCCTTATCATCCCTGAATCATTCATTGAACGTCTCCTGCAGTTATCTCCCATCTCCCGGTGCCACAGCAGCACTTACCGCCCGCCACCAGTGCCACCAGCAGCCACCCCAGCATCAGCCACCCCAGCATTGGCCACCTGGGCTGTCCCACGCCGGATCCAGGGCTCTGAAGCCTTTCCTGGCTCCCTGCTCCCCTGGCACTCAGTGGGCGCTCTCCCCGGCTCAGCAGCAGCCCCAGCTCTAGCGTGCACCCGGTATTTCCTCTTCTGGTAGCGGCTTTGCCGAGGGGCGGCCGTTCGCAGGCAAGGCAGAGCGTGAGGCCCGGCTGCAGGACTCACTTTGACCAAAAGCAAAAGAGAAAGCACCCGAAATATCCCCCTTTTCTGCCGGCGGGACTCAGCCCAACCGTGTCCCGGCTGCACCACATGCCCTGGCCACGCCACGTGCCCCAGCCTGCAAGAACCACAGGGTAAGCAAAGATGTCTTGGGGCTTGGGGGGGGGGGAGGTTGCTTTATTCTTTGCCATGTTTTTGATCCCCTGCCCTGAGTGAGTCTCGAGTGGCTGCTCCAAGGTTGGGTTGTTGGGTTTGTAGCAGTGTGCATGCGCACCCACGCCAACACTGGGCTCCCGTGCCCATCCCCGGCACAACTTGTCCCCTGCAGGCACAAACAAAGCCCCAGTGAGGCAGGGGAACATGGTGTCACTGGGACAACGCCGGCAGCCGCGAGATGGGACGGGTGACCCCGCGATGCTGGAGCCGGGTGGCACCGAGGGCCGAGCACAAAGTCCCCTTGTTCCCACAGAGAGTGTCCCCTTGTGTGGCCTTTGCTCCGGGCAGCCGTGGTCAAAGCATCCCCGCACTCGGACAGTGTTGCTGGGACCCCTCCATTGCACTGCATGGCCAGGGTGAGGGTACAGGAGGTCCCCTGACATCTCCTGCCTCACTGTGCACCCAGGTGGGGGTACATGGCAAGCTGTGCCATGCCAAACCAAGCCATGCCAGCTTGTGCCATGCTGCAACACACAGCAGGACTGGGCTGGGCTGGGTGGGCCATGCCATGCTATACATAGCATGCCATGCCAGGCTGGGCCATGCTGGACCATTCCATGCCAGGCTGGGCTGTGTTGGGCTATAAGGATCGTGCTGTGCTATACAAGCCACAGGGCAGATCAGGGCTGGACCGCACCGAGCCAGGGTGTTTCTCCTTGTGTCAGCCCCAAGCCATGCCATGCCATACTGAGCCAGGCAGCCTGTGCCAGCCCCGTGCTGTACCACGCTGTGCCGTGCCAGCCCCTGATGGGCTGGACCCCTCCAACGAGACTGTGCCAGCCCTGGGCTGCCCCGTTCCGTGCTGTGCCAGCCCCATCTGCGCTGTCCTGTGCTGGGCCACGGCAGCCTCTGCCGCGCTGGGCTTTACGGAGCCGGGCGCGCTGTGCCACCCCCGGGCTCGGTGCTGATGCGCGTCCGGTGACGCGGCGGGGCCGCTGGGCGGCGCTCCGGGCGGAGCGGGCGCAGCGGGAGGCGCTGGCGGCGGGATGGACGAGCCCAGCATCCTGCGGCGCCGGGGCCTCCAGGTGAGCACCGGGGAGCGGGGAGGAGCCTCCCGGCACCGGACACGGGCAGCAGGTCCGGGGGGAGCCCAGCTCCGGTGAGGTGGGTGCTGCGGGTGCGAGGTGGGTGCTGCGGGTGCGTGTGAGAAGGGTGCTGCGTGTGCAAGAGGTGGATGCTGGAGGTGAGAGATGGGTGCTCCCCACGTGTGTAAGAACTAGGTGATGCGAGTGGGAGTTGGTGCTCTGGGGGTTGCGTGTGCTGGAATCGGGCGCTGTGTGTAGGAGCTGAGTGCTCTGGGTTGGGTGCCAGTGAGAGGTGGGTGCTGTGTGTGAGCAGCGTGTGGTGGAGCACAGGAGCTGGGCACCCAGTGCCAGGAGCAGGGCAGGGTATGAGCCCCAGCCACACGCTGTGGGGTGCTGGGGTGGCTGCACCCACTTGTGCAGGGGCTGGGGGCTCCCATGGGAGCATCGTGGTCCCTCCAGCCCAGTGCACGATACTGGTATGTGCCAAACTGCTGTACCAGCGCTGATTTACCCCTCCAAAGAGCTGCCCCTTCCATCACCCTGTGTTCTGGGAGGCCAAGGGTATCGTCTTTGCTTACCCTGTGCTTAAAGGGGAGATAACTGCAGCCCCCTCAGCACACAGAGCCCAATTTTCTGGGTGGCCTCACGCCTCCAGCCCCATCTGCAGAGCGGAGCCGCAGTAACGGGGGCCTGGCCTGAGCTGTCTGGGCGGTTGGAGGATGCACGGCGCTGCCTTCATCCAAGCTGGCAGTTCCGTGGGACAGGCGCGCTCTGCTGCGCGCTCAGCCCGGGAAGGAGCTGCGTGGGAGCTGTGGATGCAGCCATGGCCATGGGCTCCGGGGCTCTTGGCTGTGGGTGTCGTTCCTGGCATTCCCGATGGAGAACAGAGCCGTGGGCCCCAGCTGTGTGTCCACATCCCCGTGGCAGGACGGGTGAGAAAGGGTTCCCACCAGAGAGCTGAGCCCAAAGCACTGAGCAGTGACACCGTCCCCACTGCCATCCCCGCAGGGATCAGCTGATCCTTAATCCTGGCTCCCTCTGGGACGTGCTGATAGGAGATGTGCTGTGCTGGATGAACACATCAAGCACACCGTGGGTGCTGGCCCTGTGGTGCTGCCCCTCAGGGGTCCTCCCCAGGGCTGAGGTGATGCTCTGGCTGTCCCTGGGGATGCAGCATGCCCAGAGAGCCCACGGCAGTGATGGGTGTTGAGTGCCACAGGACCACTCTGCACCCCTGCACCCATAGATGAATGGGGAGGCTGTGTTGTGGAGTGTGGGGGACAAGGGTGTCTGTCCTCAGTCCCACTGTCCCATCTGCACATAGCTGAGCAGTAAAACCCTCAGTGTGACCCTTCTCTGCTCCAGGTCTGGTGGCCCCGGGTGTGGGTGAGGATCAGGGTGGGTGACAGCAGGGCTGGGTGAGGGTGCTGGGGGGGCTTCTGCTCCATGCAGGGACCCAGCACCGCCTTCCCCAGCCCAGCTCTGGGGTCACCCAGTGCTGCTGAGTGCACTGGGACACAGGCACCTACTCCCTGCACCTACCCGTGCCTCCAGCACCAGTCCCCAGCACCTACCCCCAGCACCCACCCTCGCCACCCCGGGGCACACAGACACCCGTGGGCTCGGGGAATGCGGAGTCCCTGTGCACCCAGGCATGATGTCACCAGTTGCCATGGCGATGCTGCTGCATCACTGCGTTGCAGCGCACCCCAATCCCGGGATTTCCGCAGGGGCTGCGTGGCGTGGGCAGTGGGAAGGGGCACGGGTCCTCCGGGGCAGTGTGGGTGCATGAGTGCCGCCATCTGTCCCCATATGGGGAGCTCTTGCCTGTGTCAGGAATGTGTCTAAGCTGCTTAGGGGTGCTGGGCAGGTGGGCACCAGCGGTGGATGTGGGATCAGGGTGATGATGGAGTATTAACCAGTACCTGCACCCACCACGTGTGCCAGCATCCTGTGGCATGCCAGGGCACAGCTGGCCCCTTCACACTGCACCTGTGGGGTCTGTGCCGCTCTGTATGGCACACAGGTGGGCACTGAGTCTGTGCCACAGCCATCCAGTGTGCCACAGTCCACCACGCTGAGAGGATGATGTGGGATGGAATTGCTGCTTGCACAGCTGCCCTTTGCCCTGTGCCTGCGAGCAAACAGCCCTTGCAAGAAATATTGCCAGTGGCCGGAAAAATAAACAGCGTGAGGACACCCGGCTGCTCCCCACACCCAGGGCTGGGGGGGACAGGGTGGGGGACAGGGCACAGCCATCACGCAGATACCACAATGCAGCCAGGCAGCTGGGTGCTGTGCCCTCTTCACCACCCGTGTGCCCCCAGTCCCAGCCCTGGCTATGGGACCACCAGCCCCGAGGGCTTTGGAAGGAGATCTCCCCATGTGTTGACCCTGGGCAGGTGATTTGTCACCCTCATCCGGCCCAGCAGAGCTGGGGCACAGTGAGTGGTGCCCGATCCTGCAGCGCTAGGCACATGGCTGTGGTTGGCGGGGGGGGGGGGGGTCCAACATGTGGGCACCCTGCAGTGCCTGGGGCCGTGCTCTCATCCTGCTTCTCCCTGTTCTCATTGCAGAAGGAGCTGAGCCTGCCGCGCCGAGGAAGAGCGTAAGTCCCTGAGCTCAGCTGCCCGGGATGGGGGTCACTGGGAGTGGCATGGAACAAGGCACCAGCACCGTAGGGGACAGTGGGGATGGGTGTCACGTGCTTCTTGTGCCCAAATCTGGGGTGGCATCACCGTGTTCTCTGATGGGATGGACCCAGCTGTGTGTGTGCTGGGGTGGTGCGTTGGCATGTGTTTGGGTGTACTGGAGCTGTTCCAGGGTGCTTTTGGGGTGTTGTGGAGGTAAGGCAGGAGAGGGTTCTTGACACTGGGCTGACACTGCCAGGGGTCACAGGGCTGCGTGCTGGGGAACACGCCTGGGAAGGCAATAGAGGGATGCTAGGGACATACTGGGGCTGCATTAGAGGTGCACTGGAGCCATACTGGGGCTCTGTGGTTTGCACTGGGGCAACACTGGAAACTGTGCTGGGGCTGCATTAGGAGTGCACCAGAGCCATACTGGGGCTCTGTGGGATGCACTGGGGCTGTACTGGAAGTTGTGCTGGGGCTGCATTAGGGGTGCACTGGAGCCATACTGGGGCTCTGTGGGATGTGCTGGGGCTGTGTTAGGAGTGCACTGGAGCCATACTGAGGCTCTGTGGGATGTGTTGGGGCTGCGTTAGGGGTGCACTGGAGCCATACTGGGGCTCTGTGGGATGCACTGGGGCTGAGTTAGGGGTGCACTGGAGCCATACTGGGGCTCTGTGGGGTGCACTGGGGCTGTGCTGGAAGCTGTGTTAGGGGTGCACTGGAGCCATACTGGGGCTGCGTTAGGGACGCACTGGGGCTGTGCTGGAAGCTGTGCTGGGGCTGTGTTACAGGTGCACTGGAGCCATACTGGGGCTCTGTGGGATGCACTGGGGCTGTACTGGAAGCTGTGCTGGGGCTGTGTTAGGGGTACACTGGAGCCATACTGGGGCTCTGTGGGGTGCACTGGGGCTGTGCTGGAAGCTGTGTTAGGGGTGCGCTGGAGCCGTACTGGGGCTGCGTTAGGGGCGCACTGGGGCTGTGCTGGAAGCTCTACGGGGACTGCGGGG
>WYDI02026583.1:0-91886 GCA_009867235.2 Psittacus erithacus | reverse complement strand
CTTCCTCCCGGCTTCCCCTCCTCCCTGGCAGAGCATGAGGCTCAGAAAGTCCTTGGTCAGAGTAAACATTACTGAGCTGCAACTAAAAACATCGGTGTTATCAGCGCTGTTCCCAGGCCAAAAGTCAAAACCACAGCACTGCACCAGCTATTAAGAAGGAGAAAAATGACTGCTGCTGCTGAACCCAGGACAATAGGACATATTTGAGCTGCCTTTTGTCTTGTTTCAGGAGAAGACCCCCTTAACAGCCAGTCACAGGGAGACCATCAGATTGTTTTTCTGCTGTGTTTGCATCTCTACTTTTCTGAATTTTTGTCTTGTTCCTTTCTGTGACCCTGTTTTTATTCAGGTCTTACCTGTTTTATCTGTTTCAGGAGGTACAATTTGATTTTTACTAAATAGCCATATCTGCTTCTTAATTATTTCTAGAAATATTAATTAGAAAAACAGGCTTTCTATTTTCCATGGAAGACAGAACACTTAGAGGATGACTACCAGTCACATGTTCAGCCTACAAAGGCTTATAAAAATAACACAGAAAGGAATTTCTGTTTTTCCAATGAACCTGCAAGACAGTTGTCTCCAGCTGTATTTCTTCACTGACTCTCGGCAGCATTCTCTTTTAGCTTACCTTGTGTATCTCTGAGAATATACCTCCATACATTCATGTGTACACACCATTGGATTATCTAGTTCGACACTGTTGTCAGAGACTCCTATATTTCAACTAGGCACCTTTTCAGCAGATGTGTATCTTCCATTAGGTAAACAACCATCCACTGCAGACATCAGGGAAAGCAATATACACCCTGTGCTGTGGTAGTTTATCACTCTTAGTGTTAAGAATATGTATCTTATTTTTAGTCTGGATTCAATTCAGCTCCCAGACTGAATATAAATTCATGTTATTTTCCTATTAGGTTAAAAGAAGCTATAGTAAGCAGAAACATTTTTTTTCGTTTTTTGTTTGGGTTTTGGTTTTTGTGGGGTTTGTTTCTTTGTTTGTTTGCCCTGTGAAGGTACTTAGTATCCACAATAACAAAGTCACCTCTTTCTGATAAGATAAACAGAATACTCTATTCTTCTCTCTGAAGAAAATCCTTAATTTGTAAAGAATTCAAGTTACTTTTTTCTGTTCTTTCTCTTATTTGGACACTGTATTGATATGCATGTCCTAGTCTCTCCAGTGCTTTGCACACAGGTGAAACGTGGTCATGGTCTGTGTTCCCTGTTGCTAGGTTTATAATGTTCTGGCTATATGAAAAAATATGAACTTGCCATTCACCTTGTCAATTTTAAAGCTGCTTTCTAGATGTAAATGTAAGTGGCGATGTAACACATGAGGTAGTAGGGAATTGGGCCCTGAGGTTAGAAAGACTGTATTTGGGTGTCAGAAGAGAATATAATTCTCAGTAATGGGATAAAATTAAGCAAAGGAAAATTTAGGCAGAATGGAATGAAATACTTCTTAAATATGAGATCTATTAAGTTGTAGAATAATCTTCTGTGGGAATTGATGGAGGCCTAGTTACATCAGACGTTTAAAACTCAACTGGATAAAACACTTGAAGGTATTCTGTAACGATTTATCCTGCATTGCCAGAAGGAAGGATTAGATGACCTAGTAGGTCATTTCCATCTCCACTTTCTGCGATTTTGTTATACAAACCCAACAAACATGAAATTATTCTCAAAGTCTAAATCCTGTCTGTGTCAGAGAAAGAAGAGTAACATCACCTGCTAGTAATTGTGTAGGAATTCTAATCCAGCATTTCTGCTGGTTAGTAAATGCAACCTGTACTTAAGGCTGAGCATATAACTTTTGTCTGAAAGCAGAAGCATCTACTAATGCAAAAATATGAGGAAACAGCAGCTGAGTTATGAATAGGATCCAGGAGAGGAGGAGTAGGAAATCAAAAATCAGGTTGTATCTGACATGCATAATAGTGTCATGAGCAAGATTAGTCAGGAATGAGTCAGCCTGTAGTACAAGAGAAGAAATCTGAAGCTCTATTCAGCCAGCTGGGAAAACTAAATGTGTTTTCTATGCTTTGATGTATGGGCATTGGTTCATATAATCATATTGCTAATTGAAATCATATTTAGGATGAAACCAGAGCCAGGGTCTTTGCTAACGATAGTGCAAACTGCAAGCCAAACGTACAAGTGGATTAACAGTCTAGCCAAGAAAGATGTAAAAAAGAATATTGATAAGTAAAACCCTAGATCACAGAGTTCTAAGGTCCATAACTTGATTTTCCTTTTTTGTGTGTGTGCTTTAATACGATATGTTCCTGAATTTGCTCTCAACTCAAACACACTATGCTAACTTAATTATTGCTCTTATACATTTGTCTTTATGAGGAATCTCTAGGCAACTCATTGCTTATTATTTCTGTTACTAAATTTCTAATCTTTCTAAATCTAGATACAAACAAACATGAATTATAGGTTCCTGTACTGGCTGGGAGGGAGTTAACTTTCTTCATAGCAGCCTGTATGGTGCTGTGCTTTGGTTTCATGGCTTTAAAATTGTTAACATATCCGGTTTGGTTATTGCCAAGCAGTGCTTATGCACCACCAAGGCTTTTTCTTTTTCCTACTCTACCTGCCCCCACCAGGCTGGGGAGAGGTTAGGAGGGGACACAGCTGGGACAGCTGACCCAAGTTTGCTGAAGGGATATTCCCTACCATGTAATGTCAAGCTCAGAAATAAAAACTGAGGGTAGAGAGGAAGAGTGGATGTTGCTCACACTTGTCTGGGCATTGGCCTGCTTGTGAGAGGTGATGAGCCATTGCCACTGCATAACTTTATTTTTTCCTGTTTCTTTCACTTGTTAAGCTTTGTCTCAACCCACAAGTTTTCTCACGTTTGCTCTCCCTTTTCTCTCCCCCATTCCACTGGTGGGTGAGGAATGAATGAGTGTCTGTGTGGGTGTCCAGCTGCTGGCCAGGGTCAACCCAATACTGCATCTTTTTTGCATTAAGCAAAAAAACAGTGACAAAGGGTTCTACCCCTCAAAACTCCTACATTATACATGTCGAATCAGCCAACCTAAAAGCAGGCTTCCAGTTTTTCTCTTTTCTTAATATTTTGTCTAATAAGCCACAAGAAAATTAATGACTGAACATATTTTGTTTTCTGTATGTGACTAGTCACTTCCAAAATACCATTGGCTCTCTTGGTCTGGCTTCACAAGTCCAATCTGCTGTTGTAAGCAGCCTAAACTGAAACGGCCTCTACACACACTTGGCCCCTGTAGGTCTGACAGTGGGGTTCTTCTGAAAGTACTCATCACACTCCCATCTGCTGACATCTATCATGTGACATCTCTCACATTAAGGGAACATGAGAAACATGGCAGTGCCCTAGCTGGGCTACTAAAAGCTGTCAGCACTTCAGTTATTTCCTGGCTGGAAATACACTCCTGGGAGTGGGCAGGGCAGGGTGAAGAGTTTCAAACCCTGCACTTGAAAGACAAGAGAGATGCCTTCCTACAAATGTGTGCAAACACAACCAATTTGCTCCTCATAAAAAGATCTGGGATTAACATTTGGATCCCAGATGAAGCATTCAATCCATTAGATGCAGATCAACCCAAAACATTTCAGGCAACGTGGTGTGCATCTAGTCTAGGTCAGTTGGTATGCCAAGATTTTTTTTTTTTTGTTATAAATTTATGTCATAAAGTGTATTTTAATTAATTTTGACTTTTCTGACACTGCTGAAAGTACTGTTATTCCAAAATGTTTCTTCTGAGAATAGTGTCACATTTGGACGGCATTTTATCTTATTAGCCATGAAAGCAATAGAAAAGGAGTGTGAGGAAATAAGTAGCAGGAAGATAATTTCATCATCAAACTCTTTAAATTGCCACATTTAAAAGCAAAGAACAAAATACCCTGCGTGTATAGAATAAAAGAAAAAGGTAGCTGGCCACCAGGTGTCAGTAGTTGTTCTTTTATTGTAATGGAAGAATTACTTTAAAGACCACATCGGTAATGGCTGAGCCAAGCAAGTCACAAAAGTAAATGGATTTTTTTGTTGCTGTTGTTCAGACCAGGAATGAAAAAACGATCAGCAGAATTTATCTTCCTGTCTGTTTAGAGTACAATAACAAATACACAGTTGGTGCATAAAATGGTCTTTTTCCTCAATTTCCTATTAAATCATTGCATCTGTGACCAACCCATGCAAAAAATCACTGGAACCTGGTAGGTCTTATTCGCCCTTGCTTGATCACCTCCAATCTGCTCTGCCTACCTAGTACTATAAAGTACCTTCTCTAAAATGTGATTGAACATAAACTTTCCGTCTAGCTACCTGATCTCACTGGATGACAGTGTAGCAAGAATAACCTGGTTAACCTAGTTCTATGGTAGTCATAAAGTACTATTTTCAACTTTTGCATCTAAGATTAATGTTTAGCTTATTTTTTTCATTGTTGTTACAGTGACAACGTTACAGTGTATGTCAGTGTTTATAACTTTAACTCCCAGAGACTTTTCGTATTCAGGAGGCAAAGATATTCTTTGGTAGCTAAAGAGGCATCACCACTCCCACTCTCTGCTAACACTGCCTGTTGTAAAACACATGACATGCTATTATGCATCGTAGATATATATATCTTTATCATAGTCCTATCTTTATCAATGATTTGGATGAGGGGATCGATTACACCCTCAGTAAGTTTGTAAGCAACACCAAGTTGGAGCATTGATCTTTGTGAAGGTAGAAATGCTCTGCAGAGGGATCTGGATA
Organism: Psittacus erithacus; assembly: GCA_009867235.2. NCBI lineage: Eukaryota > Metazoa > Chordata > Aves > Psittaciformes > Psittacidae > Psittacus > Psittacus erithacus. The sequence continues at coordinate 87,124 of WYDI02026583.1, read as the reverse complement.
GACTAGATTGATAGACCACGGCCAGTGGTATGAGGCTCAAAAAGGCAAAGTGCCAGGTCCTGCTTTTGGGCCACAACAACCCCATGCAATGTTCCAGGCTTGGGGAAGAGTGGCTGGAAAGCTGCTTGGTGGAAAAGGACCTGGGAGTTTTGGCCAGCAGCCAGCTAAACATGACCCAGCTTGTGCCCAGGTAGCCAAGAAGGCCAACAGCATCCTGGCATGTATCAGACATAGTGTGGCCAGCCGGGCCAGGGCAGTGATCATCCCCCTGTACTCAGTGCTGGTGAGGCCACACCTCGAATACTGTGTTCATTTCTGGGCCCCTCACTGCAAGAAAGACATTGAGGTGCTGGAATGCATAGCAATGAAGGGTAGTGAAGATGGCAAAGGGTCTGGAGAATAAGTCTTATGAGCAACAGTTGAGAGAACTGGGGTTATTTAGCTGGAGAAAAGAAAGCTGAGGGGAGACCTTATTGCTCTTTTCAACTGTCTGAAAGGAGGTTGCAGCTAGGTGGGGATTGGTCTCTTTTCTCAAGCAACAAGTGATAGGACAAGAGGAAATGGCCTCAAGTTGTGCCAGGGGAGGTTTAGACTGGATATTAAGCAAAATCTCTTCACCAAAAGGTTTGTCAAGCACTGGAACAGGATCCCAGGGAAGTGATGGATTCACTATCCTTGAAGGTATTTAAAAGACTTGTAGATGCTGCACTTAGAGACATGTTTAGTGGTGATCTCAGCAGTGTTACATTCATGGTTGGACTCCATCTTGAAGTTTTTTTCCAACCTAAATGATGTATGATTCTATGATTCTATGAAAGATGCTTCCACAACAAAGTAGATGTGCAACCACTACAACCTAGCTCCCTGATTTAGATAGGGATTTCAACGGTCCTTAAAAAGGCTTGGATGTTTTGTTGGGGGCATGCCTGAACCAATACAACAAAATACAAGTCAGATCATTCTCCCTGATCTGGGGTCAGTGGATCTGCACACCAGGGCCTTGATCTGTTTTATGTCTCCTAAGCAGAACTGCTTGGGGAGGTACCTGGGTTTGTCACCATTAAAACATTTGTCACGGAGGGGCAGCACACAGAGATTCTTGAACACTTGTCCAGCTGATCAGGCCTTATGTTTTCAATCAAAACCATTTTCTTCCTAAACACCATTTGCGCTGGCTGATGTCCAGAGTTTGCATTAGGGAAATAATGAAAGTATATAGAAGTTTGGAATCTTTAATCCAGCTAGCATTATGAATAAATGACCTGGGTTACATGCCTATACCTAAATTTCCTTGTGTAGAAAGTGGAGGAAAAGGCACTGACTATCTTCCCAAAGTCATTCTAAGCCATATTACAAAAAAATGCTGCACAAGACCTAGGTATTTTTATTACCATTATTATTTGAAATTATGCAGCAATAACAGGAAGGCAAGATCATCAACAACAGCTGAGCAGAGCTTTAGTTAGGAAATGGTGTGATGATCCAGGGTGACATTTTCATTGCTTTATAAGCTCATTTATTACCTATGTTATTTGTTGTAAGAACCAAAACAAAGTGGGAAAGGAGTTTGCAGCAATCAAACTTGAACACACAGGATGTGTGTGAACTTCATGAGTTTTTAGGAGAGCTGTTACAAGAAGGAGCAGAGAACCTCCAAACTGTTGAGACTCTGAGAAAGGGATGATCAGGGAACAGTCTGCAAGCAAACTATGAGTATGTGAGAATACCAGTCTCTGCATATTCATTTTCATGTAAGGCTGGACACCAAAGCTTTGACAGAGAGGGTCTCCTTTCTCACACTGCAGGCTTGACCCCTCCAAGCTGACATGCCTCAACCACTGGGAGCTTTGTCCTGGCAAGCGGCTGTCTCTGCCAAGGCTCAGCAATTCCCTTCATGGAGATTTGGAAATGCAGCCCCTTCTTTATCCAGAGCACTAGATAGATTTTTGTAAAATGTTTTGAAGTGCGACTGTGCCAGACCCTTGTGTCTGACAATTATGCTTATTTAAGCAAGATATCTGAGTTGTAACAATGGAATTATCTATTTTTCAGGACAATTAAACAATGTTTCTGTACGAGCTGAAGGTCAGAAGATTAATGTGATTTTATCTACAATGCATTTTTAAAAGCTAATTAAGAATCATACAGTTCACTCTGCACTGAAGACTGAGAACATTACACATTGGATGACTCTTGCTCCTCTGCAGCAGCCAAAAGAGAGAGAGAAAGCGAAGAATGAAGAGAGGAACAGAGGAAAGTGAGCTAGCATGCAAATAAACAAATGCATCACAGGGATGCAGTTAATGGAGAGACATAAAAAGCTCCATTCTGGTAACACCAGAGATAAAATTTTCTCTTGAGCAATAGAAGTAATCTAAAACATTAATCAGCAAAAATAGTCTGTATTTGCAATCATAAGCAATCATAAGCATTCCTTGCTAAAGGAATAGAAACGGAGAAGAATAGAGGGAAGTGCTGCTCTCAGAGCATTATTTTGAAGATGTTTTTATCACCTGACACTTTTGGAGCATCTCCTTCTCTCTCTCTTTTGTGTAAGACAGTCTGTATACACCACCATTATTCCATGGGGAAAACCTGGTTGATAGGCCTCCTGTCAGAAGTGAGTGTTCTGGGAGGAGGTATGTGAGGATGAGGAGCAGAAGTGGGACTGGGGTGCCAGGCAGCCAGCTTGTGGCAGAAGGAGCTGCCTGCTGGCATGTTGATGGGTGCGGGTGGCAATGAGGAGGCAGCACGGAGCATGCACACCTCGGCCTCAGGAATGGCGAAGTTTAGGGGAAGGAAAATGAGACACAAATCAGAGGCATCCAGAGGTAATGGGAGGATTAAAAAAGCCAGGGTGAGAATTTTAATACAGTGGCCTAGCTTTTTAATGGGAAAAGGTAAGAAAATTGGAAGCTGTTCCCAAATTCTTGCTTTTGGAAGCTTATCTATACTGCTGATTTGAGCTCTCTGAGGTTCATTTGCTGTGTCTGGTCAAAGCATATAAATACTATCAGAAATTAAGGAGCTTCATTTCTAAACTGGGCTATGCACTGCTATTCTGTTGATCAAATGCGGCAATTATTTCAGGCTTAAAACCTTTTAGGAATAACAATAGGTGCTGCCAATCAAAGCCAGAAAGCATACAAGCATTCAAAGATCAAGCTGAATGAGGAATAACAGCAACGTGTAGCTAGAATATGTTATGGATTACCATCCTCTTACACAAAGGCTAGTAAACTCTTCAAAATGCAGCAACCTACAGAGCTAATAAAAGGGATAGAAATGTGTGGATGTCTCTGTCTAATTTGTGTGTTTCTAGCATTGGTAGGATGACTCACTGGATTTAGCAACAGCTTGCGAAGATGAACATATTAATAACTTTATGTTGCAGCTTTACCATAAAATGTAATCTTTTACAATTCTATATTCTCAAGTGAAATACAAGCTTAGTACCAGAACAAAATTAGAAAAGATATTTGAGTTGTCAGTATGTTTTCTTTTTAAATCTATGTTTGTGCTTTTAAATATGTGACTTAACTTGGAAAAGAGTATTCCCTTTCATCCCCATGCCTTTCCCAGTGTACCACTCCTTGCTATAAAAGACTGAAGCACACTTAAATATGGGGCTGTTAGGACAGTACTTCAAGGTATTCTGTGTCATTCTCTGTATTTCTATATTGCACCAAATATAAATTAACATTTTCTTACCAGCCATAAATGCTTGAATAGGAAAGTTTATGTAGACCACGTATGATATGATGGCAAAGAAGCCAGTTGCATATTGAATTTGCATATCTAATCCATGGTGTTAGTAAATAATGGGACATATATCCCTTCAGCTTTTGACAAAATTCAGCAGATTTTAATAAATAGATAACAGAGCACAAGGCTTGTCTTGAGGACATAGAAACTATAGTTCTGAATCTTTCAATGCTATTTTAAACCTCTCCCTGTGGTTTTAGGCATTACTGTAGTCTACTGAAACGTTCACCTGAGTAATTGACAACTTGCAGAGAAGGTAGCAAGTAGGACCAGTGCTTCTAAGCATTAAGATCATGATCAAGCCACTAAACTGACCATTTTGTTTCTCCTTAATTTTAATGAGACTTCATTTTAATGAAACAGTTTCACAGACTGTGTTACTTACTGGAGATATGTTTGTGTTCTTTGCATTAAACATACTTGCAAATGTACTGAAATAACAGGACAGAAAAGTTGCAACAATTTTAGTGTAAACAAGACCCAAAAGTTAATTTCTAATATATTTGAAAAAATTATCTTTTTATGCTAAATAGCATGAAACACAACTGATTAGGTTCAGGAGATTTAATAACTTTAATTTAAAATTAAAAAAAAATATTTTCTGGGCATGGGCAAAGCCTCAGACAGATAACTGGTTTATACCACATTAAGTGGTTTGATATGTTGATATTACCATTTACTACTTAAAATGAGCAGAATTTGTGAAATAATTAATCAAAAAAAACCTACGTGCTCTATTCAGGCCTCCCATGGCATGCACCCTTTGAAACTACTTATGTTCCTGATTGATTTAGTATATAAGGTAAAGCAGTGTTTCTTATGTGTTTGCAAAAATCCCAGGATCACAGAATTGAAAACTACATGTATTATATATACACAAATGCATATATGCATATAATATGCATAAACCACTAAAAACGTTACACACACACACATATAAATATACTTTGCTATTTATCTCCAGCTTAGATTCTTAAATAATAATAAATTACGTATGCCCCTATCTCAAATACTTAAAACCTGAATGTGCTTACACTAAATAGTCAGATAGCTATTGCAGAGAAAGACCGACTTCAATTTCTTACCTGCTTTTTTACTTTCAGGGACATCTGTCTTCTCATGAGCTTTCTCTTTTTTTCCTTCTTTTTCTACGATTTAATTAAAGAAAGTAATTTGATATGCTAGGATTCTGAATCATGCACTTAAATATGCTGTCAGCCAAATCCTGGCAGGCATATGCTGAAAAAAAGCAGTGACTTATTTGGGAGTTTAGTTCAGATTATTTCCTTATAGCTCTTGCACCCAACTAGCCACAAAGCAATAACTGAAAATGAAAATTAATCATTATGCATCAACTATGGATGATTTGAACCCTTAATAATTCATCAAAAGCCCCGTGAAAATCATCGGTGCGTGAATGTGGCATCTTTAAGCTTTAGCCTGAGTAGCAATGAGGTCATTAAAAATTAATGACATAATGAAAAAATGAAAATAATGAAAATAAATGACATAAATATTTTCCCATGAAAGCAAGACCTTGGTGGTTTTTAGGTGCTTCCTGGGAAGGAATGATCCAAATTCTCATTCAGATGGATATCAAGGCTTTGCAATTTGGTCACTACAAGTTTTGGTTGTAGTTCTATAAAATAAATAAATAAACACTGCTACCTCACATTCAGAAAGTGATGTGCCATGCACAAAGTGTCTCTCTCATCAGTTTTGTGTATGGCAGTATCACTATGTCCTGCTATATCTAGGGACTTCATTATTTTTTAAAAAAACCCATAGATGGGCAACAAATAGAACTTTTTATTTGTCAATAAAAATATTTAGAAAAGATTGGACACAGAACACATCAGACATCAGATTAGGCTTAACCTAAAAAAATCCCACAAAGGTATTTGAGCCAAGAGTGGAAATAAAAACTGAATGAAGCCAGAAAGAAATATTTCCAAACCATACCTTTCTTCTTAGTTTCAGTCGCAGCCCTCTTTACGTCAGTCTTTTTCTTTTCATCTTTTCTCTCTAAAAGAGGAAAGAGAAGTTCAGATGACTAATTTTACATAGATATAAATATGTGCACACAAACACACATAAAATGCACAAAATGCACAAATACGGCTTGAAACTGAGAGTGAATATGGTGCTTAGGATAAAACTGAAACCAGTATGTACAGCAGATAATTACCTAATTCAAGCAACCATGCCCATTAACTTGATGTAACTAAAAGTTAGTGTGGTGATTCAGTAGCCATTCACCTGTTCTGCTTTTTTTACAAAATCTGACTGATTGCCAACAAAACTACCACAAAAGTGGTACCTGCGATTTAAGTGCATAATGCCATGAAAAGCCTGCATATATATGTTTTACAACACTTTTAATGAATTGAAACTTTGAAACTGTAGTTACAGCACTTCTGTTATTCTTGGAGAACTGCAGTTAAAGCATCATCTGTAAAAGACCATGACTTGTTCTTTTAAAAGCATCTGCCTCTATTTTGTCAATTAATTGGATAACAGTAGAAATAAGGATAATGTTTTTGCCTTTTTTACAAAAAGCTACAACAATTTAATTACTTATTCCATGAATGTTATTAGTTAGAACATTGAGAGTTCAGTAGAGGAAATGAAGAAGCTATAATTCTTATTTTTCCTTTGGGAAATGAGTCCCCATTTTGATGGGAAGGAATACATGAATACAAGAAAAGCTACCCTAACTGGTTTTTTAACCGCTTATCCACAAAAAGACACATTTGTTACCTTCTGTTTGTGCTGCACCGCTTTGGGTGTTGATGTAGTTAGTGGAAATATAGTTTTCTCTTTGTGATGTTTTGCTGTTATGAATGTGGATAAGAAACCAAGTTTTATTACCATGCAAAATGGCACAAACGTGGAGCCATAAGCTTTTAAGCAAAGAGTCTTTTCCTTCCTTTAAAATTGAAGGTATAGGGATATTTTCTGAAACCAGCAGATACAAGAAGCAAATATGGTATTATCTCTTGCATAAATTAACATGAAGATAAAGAAAAAATGGAGACACTTACTTTTTACTCCTCTAGCTACCACAATAGACTTTTCTTCTGCATGAAAACATACATACAAACAGATTGAAAACAAAGATTAATTGAAATACTGCACAACATGCTTACTAAACCAAACCCAAATATATGTACGTTTGATAGAAAAATTGATATTTTCCTACAGTACATGAATTCTGCAGTCTGGTCATGGTGGTTTCATAAGTAATTATTTTGCCTAAGGTGGGGCAGTGTATTTATTTACCAATGTTCAGGGTCTCCTCAAACCGTATTTCTTCTGATTTTCTGACAATAATGTTCAATGTTGAGCTTGTTTTAAACAGATTTGTTTAATGTGTTTCCCTTGATATTGTCTAGACAAAATGAACCAGAAAATCCTTGCATGTGTTTTACAGAATGTTTTTCCCAGTGTTCTGTGCTCTTAATTCTCCCTGCTGAAATCCTGAAAGTACTGGCCTTGAAGCTACAAATTGCTTTGTATCATGAGTGTGTTTTCTGATATTCAGGTTTCTTAAGCATGTATAGAACACCAGAGTAATGCTCATCCTCCACAAGCTTGTTTGGAGCTTAATTTTCTTGTAAATGTTAATATTCTTGCTATTGTCTGTCTCTAGGGTTCCTAGGAGTCTGTCATGTTGTTCCGGAGGCTCATGCTAGGGACTGGGGCTGCTTTCTCAAAAGGGGAGACTTCAACCTCAGATTACACACCAGTTGTTACACAGCTTTACTTTTCTGTGCCACCTATGAATTTTCAGTGTTCAGTTTCCACATATAATGTACAACTCTCTTAATTTCTAAAATATGGTTTAACTTTTTTGCTTACTCTGCCTGATTTAACAGAAACTGTTAAACATACTGTCTATGAGTTACTGTCAGGAAGAAGCTTCCTTCTGTCTGTCTTCCTTCCACTAGCTTCCCCTCCTAGTAACTAGAGACTGAAGTGCTGCTAGTACTTCTGTGATTTCTACTTTTTTTTCCTCAGTGCATCAGTTTTGGTGGAGTAGTTACAGCTCCACGCTTCCAGTTTTTATTTCCTTATACTTCTGGTGCTAGGTGATGCACAGGAATAATTCTTAAGCCAAGATCCTTACAAACAAGTTTCCCTTTAACCAGAGAACGTTTTTGCCTTTGAATCTATAGCATTTTGCATGCTTCTGTGGCCCAGCTAAAATACATGGAATCTACTCCAAGTTTCATAACAAGTTTTAGAGCCATATGTGTCTTGAGAGCCATGAGTTGAGAATGACATGACATGAACATGACATGGAGCTTTGTATTGATGCTGTACAGGAAGTAGCAGGATTTTTTACAGCAAATAACCTAAAGCACAAGGAGACTACATCCCTGGCTGCAGAGTTTTTATTGCCAAGTCATTACACCAGTTAATTCTTCTTCCATCATTACACCAATTAATTCTTCTTCCATCAAGTTCTCAAGCTGCAATATTCAGAGTGTCCAGGGAGCCTAGAGACATGTATATTCATTATGAATTTTCTTGAGGATGATTACATGGATTACATACAGGTATTAAAGGTATCCCATGAGCACTGCCCAATGCAAGATATGCAGTCTTGATCAAGTCTGAGAAAAACAATCACAAGGTTTCCAATCACATCTTGGCTGCATCTAGCCCCATTGATGTCCCTCACAACTACTACTGACAAAAGTATATGTAAATTAGAACGATGAACTTGGTAAATAGATATTATGAAAGTGCTATTTCTGATTTCAGGAAGCAATCCCATTTCTTGAATAAATTTATTTCCTTTCAATCCTAGTAGCTTGCATTTAGATTGTTGCATATTAAGTGTATATTTAACACCAGCAAAACTGTAATTTCTGAAGCAGTAAATTCAGTGGGTATTCTACAGATTTGTACACAGCTAAATTAAGGGGCAGAGCAAATAATTAAATTGGAACTTATGCAGGTCTTTTGCACTGTAAAATATGAATCCTATTTTTTGATTGAAAGTACTTGGGTTTTTTTAGTTAGGAACAGTAAAAGGACTACAAATGTTCATGGATCAGCTGCTTAAAGAGGGATCAGTGGCTTACACAAGGAAACACAAGGTGGTTTTGGTGATTCAGGGCTGACAGCATTAGGCAATTCAAGTGCAACTGACTATTGAAAAAATGCCATTATTTTTACTGGGTTTTGATAATATAGTTAACTATGCTTTTCTCACTAGGACTGCTAATCTTGAACCACATTTTATGTACAGGATGTAGAATGTATGTGTACAAAAAGACCTCACCTTCAGAAGTCTGCAATGACTTTATAAGAATGAAATAGGCATATATGTAGATGGCAGAGTATGAGATGACAGCCAGTCAGCAAGACAAGCAACGGGCTTTGCATTTAGTCATTTTTTTCTGTAGGCTCTTTGCAGAAGTGGAACTTTACATAGTACAGGGGGCAATCCAGTGAGCACGAGAAGTGTGTGAACTACAGTGATGTATGACTGAATGCGAAATTGAGCTGAATTTTTTTTTTCTAGGTGTGAAAAAAAGCATAGAATAGTTTTATTGGAAAGTGACTGGAGCAAAGAGAACAACCCTAAAGAAAAAAACCTCCTGAGATGGAATTATTTATTTCTGATAAGGGATGAGAGACCGATAACACCAGTTGAAAACCAAGTAAGATTCCACAGAGGCCAAGAAAGAAGTGTTTCAATCTGAATTGCCTTTATTATCCTTGACAATGTCTTTATGTTATGTCCATGGGATGTCAACTAATTCTTGGACAAGAGGGGGAGGGGAGATAACAGAAACATGCTAGTAACGCAGCACTTGAAAACAGGCCTGGTAAAACCAGTGTGTTACTGTGCCAGCACTGAGTGGAATCTAAATTTAGGGGTGCACATGATTTTACTGGGCATAGTGTCATGGGAATACCGCCTGAGAACTGGAAGAGGAAAGTGCTCTAAGAGTTTCTTTTCCATACTGTTCCAGGCGCTCCATGTGCTTATGGAAACACTGACTCTGGAAGGAACTGTCAACTCATACCACCCCCTCTGAGAAACCAAGGTAAGGAGGGCAGCAAAATAAAGCTACCTGTACCTTCTTATGGAGAGGCATGCATATAACAAACACTAACTAGTAGGACTGAATAACAGAAGTTAGGAGATGTTTTGTTTCAGATAAGCTTTCTAAAATTCAGATACTTAACAAGGTTTATCTGCATTTATCTAAACCCTTTGACAGGAAGTCTCAAGAGAATAGTTCTTGTGAGAGACTTTGGATATTGTCTAGTTTTGTGAAATACTACAAGAGCTTTTCTTGCCCACTCATTTTGGTCCTGGCAAAAATGAGAAGTGTCAGAGATGCATATACTCACTTACGTACAAAACAGAACAAAACAAACATTTTCTTGAGAAACTATAATTCAGACTGGACACAGTAACTTCATTTCAGATAAAACTTAATTCTTTTTTCTGCAAGTGTCTCTGTACACCTTAAGCTATCACTGGAATAATTTTAAAAGACCATAAAAAAAATGTTGTATTTTTAAAATTGTATTTCCTTGTTAATTTTGAAGAGATTCTGGTTGTTCTTCTTTGTTTTCATTGATGACTGAAATCATGACTTTGCTTGTTGCTTAGGGTGGAGACTGACGCTGACTGACCAGTAGCACTTCTGATTCTAAACAATTTCACATACATTCAAACAGTAAGGCTGCTTTAGGTTTACAGAAATTTTTAAGGAAATAAAACCCAAATCAAACCAAACCAACCAAACAACCAAACAAAAAAAACCAAAACAAAACCCCAAAGAAATATTTCTGCTTAGTTTGGAACGTCATGGAAACACATACTTTTAAAATTAAACCTAAATTTCAAGTGAAAATTTACCTCAGGTCTCTCTCTGAAAAAGAATACAAACCCTTTCTGGGGAAGAGTGACCTTGTTGGTCCAGTTATTTTCTCTATGAGAAGAAATCCTGTCTTGTCTCAGCCAAACTACTGAAAAGTCAAGAATGGTCAAAGTAACCTAAATGGTATACGTCTAAAGTTCTTAGAATTGTTTCTTTTCACAGACGAACACATACAGGCACGCATGTGTGCACAGACGCTCATACTCCCTGTAGCTCACTTGAGAATGCTTAGGCCAAAATTACGTGCATTTTCAAAAAACTGTGTTTAAACCGCACCATTTCATTTCAGCAGAGTAATGCAATACAATTTGTTCTCATACTGAGCAAGTGAAAGGCTAATGTGGCACACAGGTCATTGGATGTATAGGCCACCCTGAAGTCCTAGGCAATCTCTCCAGCCTGATTTTACTTTTTGAAACCATTTCATTCTTTTCAAATCCCACTCTGAAACACTATTTGGTAGCTTTGAAGATTGCTTACGGAGGTATTTTTGAGGTCTGCAGAAAGTATGTATTAGCAATTTCGTGCTTGAAATTCCTACTGCTCACATGTGACTCACATAAGTGTTTCTTATTTCTTCCTGTAGTGATTATAGGCTCCCTCTTCATGGCTGTTGAGTTAAGCACCTAAACTGTTTGTTAATAGCATAGGGCCATATGTTGCCCTCACTAAACAACACAGTAGGGATCAAAGGAGTACAAATACCAGTATAATGAAGCTGGAGTATGCATGCCAAGGGAAAAAAGAGATTGCATACCAACTTCCATGACGAGAAAAGCAATAGAAAATCCATTGGACAATAGACAATGGCAAATATGATTATGATGAAGAATTAAATTCCCAGGGGAACCCTGACTTCTCATGATACACCCTTCACTAGCAAGAGCCAAAACAATGCATTTTAGACAGCAGAGTTAGCCTTCTTTCCTCTGTGACTGACATTCCTACTAAGCAACACAAATTGACAGTAGCACTAATTGTGTTACTAGTGCTGGGAAGGCTTTGGATGGTGCTTTTGATGGGCATGCTTTTGAGCAAGAATATTTGAGTTTTAGAAAAATGGAATGAGTAGGCTATGCAGGACATCTTCTGCAAGGATATCTTTTTTCTTTCCAAAGAAATATGGAATGTCTACTTTTGAAAGCCCACAGAATCTTAATCTAAGTCCCTATTTCCCATTTGCAAGTGCAACATATGCAAAAGATTATTGCTTTTCTGTAACAGCAAAAACCATTTTAAAAAATTAAAGTAACATTTAGAGCTATTTGGTTTTGTTTTATTGAGTAGATTTTGATGAATATTTATTTTTAAATGCATAATATAATGTTGTAAAATAGATTATTATTAATAATAATGAGAAGACATAGTAATATGTCTAATCAAAATATTAATATCTTAATATATCATTTTTTCCCCAATGTCTGGTTTTTTTCTGTCTTATGCTAGAATAAAAGTAGTACAGAAAAGCCTTGTGTCATTAAGTAAAATGTCAAGGGCTTTCTGAAACAGTGAAGATGTTGGCTTTTTTTATCATAGCTAAATCATGAGAGTTTACTGGCTAAATGACTAATCTAAATAATGAAATAATTCACTTTGAAACCTTGTGCAGCTCATTTCAAGGGTTTTGCTGTATTCAGTATAGACTCATGGAGATGTAGGGCCTATATTTCTCAAACACCCCTTGTTTTTATGCTGTAGATACAGCACCCTGTCAAAGCTACCTAAACTGCTTCTTCAAATAAACTAGACTAAAGCTTAGCCCATAAAACTGTGACATTTCTGACAAAAATATTTTTCTGATTTATTTTTATTCTCCCCTGAATTTAAATTTTTCAGAAAATGGATTTTTATTAGCAAATCATGTCAGTGTTACTAAAAAAGTTCTAAATTTGGATAAAACATCAAAATTCTGCACTTTTAAAAGGTTTCCACTGTATCTTGAATTACTGTGTCTAGAAGTTTTTTCTTTATGCATCATTGATTTTATAATACAAAAGAAAAAGTTTTTTTCTAGAAAAGTCTGTGTATGGAAGAGAAGAACGTCATTGACAGGCTGTATAGGGTCAGAATGATTTGTATAAGTTTTTTACACTTCTATACATCAAGGGAGCTTTGTCAAAATTTGTATTGGCTCTAGTAATTTAGGTACTCTTGGTAATATCCCCTAATGTTATATTCATGAACTGAGGAATAGACTAGAAATTCTTAAGATTGTCATATAGTGTACATTCTATACAACAACAAAGATGCAGATTTCTCTTTCAATACCAATTTAGACTCCACAGGAGTTTTGGAGGAAGTTAAACACAGGAACTCATTTTACTGCATTCTGCAAAATCTCTGATTAGAAAATCCAAACAGTGATCTAGGAAATTTTTTTTTTTTTCAGAGATCTTCTGAAAGCATTATAGAAATTCAAAATTTTTCTTTTTGACCTCATTAAACTCCACAAATACCAGCAAGATGGCAAAGAACATCCAGTATACATCCATCACTATTTATTAACAGATCAGAATGGTTATGCTGATGACTATTCCGTGGTAAGTGCTCTCTCACTCAAACATGCCAGCACAAATTTCTAGGACAATATAACCTGGAAAATTATATTCAGATCAGATGCTGTTCCAAGGTGTTGTTTTTTTGGTGGTGTTTTTTTTTTTTTTTTTTTGAGTGATATAATGCTCTTCAAAGTGGAACAAAGCATATTGTCTGTTTCAGATCATATGTGATATGCATTAAGATGCCTACCACTAAAAGAAGCATTTTGATACAGGCGTTCTGCAAGGGTATTGTGGTCTTGTGAGAAACAAAGGCATGTTATTCTAGAACAATTAACATGAATCCTTACCAATAACTAATAAGCCCCTGAGCTTAGTTTCAGTATTTTTCGTCTCACTGCAGCCTTCTTGAAGGATTACACTGCCATGTCAGAGAGCATAACATGGGAGGACTATCAGACAGGAGAGTCCTCAGGTGAATGGGGAAATGGAGGAAGCTTAAAGCTATGTGAGCTGAGCAAAATGTCAAGACCTGACAGAGATATTCACAGAGAATCAGTGTACACTGCAGAGCAGTTTTAGGTTGCCAGTGATAACAAAACACGAGAAAGCTTGAGTTAGAAGAGGTGATGAAGGCTATGGTCAAGGAAAGAAGCATATTAAAGTCAAAGTGCAGATAGACATGGACAGCAGATCTGCTCAATCACAGTCAGCCCCAGTGTCCTCCCTAAATTGCTTCATCAGAGTGACAGCCAAGCTGAGAGTGCCGCTCACAAGTCCTTGTGAAAGTTCCAGAAAAAGATAAGAAAAAGAATTTTAAATCAGTTATTTTACTTTGTGGTTTGCCAAACAAGGTTTGCAAATTGGAACACAAGTAAAAGCTATGTATCAATGTCTTTCTCTTCACAAATTCCCTTTCCTTCTTTCTTTTATTTGTTGTTACAGGATCTTTTGTTTTGTTTTGTTATTTTCTTCTGTTGGTGACCTGAAACTTCAAACTCTTAATTGAATTTTGCGTGGAAGATCACAAGACAGGAGTGATTTTGGAAAGAGCAAAACCACCATGAAATAAGAGAGCAATAATCTGTTCTTTTCCCTTCTACCAGATGAGTACAAAGCATTTTGTTTTCAAAAATATATGAAAGATCAATTCACATGCACACACTTCAATGTAATTTATTGCATGCTACTAGAATAGAGTGCACAAATTGGCATTTTTTTACACAATCTCCCCTTTTCCAAAAGATTTACTGGGGAATTAAAGGAAGACAAAAATATAATGACAAGAAGAGAAAAGCCGAAATTTAATAAATCAATATGCTGTTTTTCTAAGACCTCACAAATACAGCAGAGCATAGTTTCTACTGGGCATTATATACTATCCAGGAAAAGCTTTCTATTTGAAAGCATCAACTAATCTAGAAATGTTAAAAACATCTAGCACATATATTGCCAGTATTTTCACCTTATCAGAAATCAAGTATGGTCCAAGAAGAAAGCAGTGGCAAAACAGGGCAATACGGAAAAAAAATCAATCTAGAAAGAATAGAACCTTTTCAGTCTTTACCAGCTACATGCTTTCATATCTTGTGTCTGAATATCAGTCAGTTGGAAAGCCTAGTGTCTAAATAGATTGGTTTAATAAATGTTCTGTGTGACAACCATTCTGGTTTTTCCCATGGTTTTACCTTTCCTCAGAGCTGATTGCTTCTGTCAAGCACTGGGCTAGTCCTTTCACGTTCTATAAAGCACGTTTCTCAATTAACAAATACTTGTAATTGTTCCCTATTCTGAGAAATTATACTACCTTCAACCAGATTTATGATAAGACTCTTTTGTTTCAATATGTCTTTTCACCTGATCAGTGATATTTAGTGATGTACCAGTGATATAGATATGTAAGCATTAAAAAGTCTCACGCAGATGTTTCTTCAGCTATTTCAGAGATTTAAATTTCTCTGCCTAGTCCTCTTTTTCTGTTCTGACATTGTGCCAAGTATTCCCATAAAGTACTTAATTGTTTTCCCCAAGGCTGAGATAAAGCTTCACAGTTTAGAGTTCCTTTAGGGTATTTTCTCGTTTGTGGAAACCACAGAATAGCACAATGTAACAGCTTTTTACAGTAGCATTTTTGTAAGTAGTTCTTCATCAGTTTCTCCAAAACTCTTGCATGAATATTGTGTATTGTGGTATCCTGGTGACTGGCCTTGAGCCTTAAAGTGAATTAAGTTGTATGATTCTGAGCAGATAATCTGCCCCCCAATTTGTTTGCCAAATGGGTGTCTAATTTACATTCACAATTACCTCAATTGCATGCATAAACGAGCTAATGAAACACACAAATGTGTAACTGGTCATAAATAGTAATTTCCATGCGCAATTGCAGTAATTGCATGCTGCTCATAATTTTGAAAATCAAGAACTTAATGTTAATTTGATGCTAGTTCATGCTGTATAACAGTTATATTTAAAGATTAAGCTTATCGCTCAGCAAATGCAGCAGTCTTCTTCTATTATGTCTCTTTTCCTCTGTGGTTAATTGGTGGATAACAGTGTTTAACATTGCAGGGACTTCTTCTTGCAGATAAGCAGGGATCAAATATTTCCCTAAACCAAGCAGGACTGCTAATCTATTTATATACTATATTGTGTTGCAATACCCACAGTTTTATACTCCTCTAAACAGTGTGTTTAGAAAGAAATATTCATTTGAGGTAAAAGAAATTTCGGGGAAAGAGATAATAAGGCACATCATGGAAATATCTAATTTAACTCTTTGTTTTAGTGAGAGATTGCGTCAAAATCTAACTCGTTTTCTGCTTCCAGATGCAGGCAAACCTTATAGCTCTTGTTACATATTCTGCTGCCATCCCATCTGTTTGTCTCTCAGACTGCAACTGCTTTCTGGATAACATAGAACTAGGACTTCTATGAGAAAGATTAGCAAGTGCAATGGTGTGACTGAATGCCTCTGAAGTACTATAGAAAAACTGCTATATAATTACATTAAAAAACTCACCTATTTTGTACTATTAAATTCTATGGTGTAGAGACCAAGAATGTATATTACAGTAGTAGTGCTAAGTCACTGGACATAGTCCATTTTAAAATTAAAATGCATGTTTCAAATATTTTACTCATATTAGTAGAAAGTAAACAATATAATTCTATTGTAAAGGTTACGTTTTATTCTTCTGAAGGTAAGATCTGACTATATGTTTCTTTCTGTAGTTTTAACAATAGGAAGAAGGTTGATAAATGCAGAGCCAGAAATATTATGCTCATTATTGCAGAAAATACACAGAAATATTCCTGAATAACAATAGCTGAAAGAGTAATCCAAAGTATATTAAGAGGATAATGTTGATTATGTATACAATTAGACGACATCTTATGGCTGAAAACCATCCACTGCATTTTACAGGGTAAGCCTTGATCCTGAAATCTATTTCTCTCGGGAAATCCCATGAGTCATCTGTGGGACTACAATAAGGAATATAAGGTCTTGTCATGCAAATATGATTGTGCCATTCATGTCCCAGGCCTAATAACTTGATCAGGTTTGTAATATAGATTATATTTATAAACAAAATCCATTAAACAGAGAGTCAAGTTAATGACCAAAAGCCAATAAAGGAGAAAAAAACTCAAACTTGCCTTCAATAGTTGCTGGTTTCTTTCTTGGACTATGTTCTAGAAGAAGACGAGGTGGCAACATTTCCTTATGTCCTGCACATGAGTATACAGGTTAGGAAGCATAGAAAATGTATTCACTAACAGGCTGAGCAGATTTACTGGGAGGTTGAGCTCCCTTCAGAATCGTTCATGTTTAAGGTATTACTCTGGGCATAAAAGGTACTATTTTCCAGACAACGCTGGGAGGAAATGTATTTCTCAAGAAATAAAGGAATTTATTTTGAAGATACATTTTAAATTAGAGAAGCCCAAGTGAATCAAGCATGCTGAAAAGCTTACAGTTCTCTTTTTCTTCATTAGGCTGAAAAACTTTGAAGAATAATTCTGTGATAATAAGGTTACGTATTCATGATGCCTCTTCTACAGTAAAAGCTTATTTTCTTCTGTCAAACAAATGATCTTCAGTTGTTCCCTCAAGTCCACTTATTATGAACTTCTTGAAACACCAGTAAAAATTACTATGTTTCTCATCCTTAAGGATTACTCTTAATTAGCCAGTACCAACCAGGTCATGCAGTGCAAACACTGATGAGGTTCTGATTCCAGCTGCTGACTGAAATACCCCTTCTCTTTTAGAACATTGAACTGTACTCTCTCTCATTGTATCGAACTAGGACTTGCTGTACTGTCTTAGCTTATGTGTAGATACCATGCTTTATCCAAAATACATTTCATTTCGTTTCATCAAAGCTTCACAAACAGAGCTATCACATTCAGACTATTTATGCTTCTTTTCTGGTTTATAACACCTGATTTCAGTCTCATTCCCTTTTAATTTCTTTCTTTGACATTTTTCAGTAGCTATTATATCATTGTTGTTTGGAAAACACAATTTGTTGTGACCTGTGAAATAAGTAGTTAAATGTAATATTGATTCATATGCACCAGCATTCATTCACTGCACCAGAGTCCCCATGCAACGACGCTGTTAAATCTCAGCTCCAGCTCAACATCACAAACTCAAAGCCATTCCTCATGCCTGGTGATAGACTCCAAAGAGAAATTAAGATCTTAATGAGCCTTGGAAACTGAAGGATCATACTTACCCCTCTCATTTTACAATGGTATGTGTGCTCATGTGGAATGCATTAAAAAAACAGCATCTTGAAGACAGCAGTGGGATTTGAGCACCATGGTCTTAATGTTATTGCGTCTCATTAGCATGTGTATGATTGCAGGCGAATAATTTGCAAGCTTGTAGTTTAGTTCATCCAGTAATTTATATGAAATATCACACACAGAGCCACTCAAACTTGACTCATGTGCCTGAGCCGCTGATGAAATGTGACACATTGACAAAATCAGTACATTGAAGGCTCTGTGCAGCAAATGGTAAAAATCTGGTTTTACACATATTTCCTGCCTTGGCAATAAACACAAGTGGATATTTACCAGTCTCATCACAGGATGACTGTAGCCTTAAAATGAATGGTAGGCAAAATTCAGGAATCCAGATGTCTAGCCACATTTTTCCAAGCACTTTATGTCTTAAAAAATATAATCTTAAAATTGCAAACTGAGCTAACAAGATGCTGGATAACATTTGTTGCCAACCAGAATAGATAAGTTATATGCATAACTTTTATCAACATACAGAAACTTCATTAACTGAATTACTAGTTCAGAATTAAAAGCATCATAAAAATTAATGAAAAATTGATAAATGAAATTTTCTTTCTTCTAGTTTTGATTAAAGTCCTGAACTAAAGTTTTTTTGTTTTGTTTTGTTTCCTTTTGTTTTTGCCTAAACTAGATCACATGTCCCTGGATAGAAAAAGTGATAGATTTTATAACTTACTGTTTTATGTGAAAGATGGTAAAGGACAGTGTCTCAGGAGGTTGAGTAGATCAGTAATGAAGAAGGATAGTCAATAATTTGGACTGCAGTGTGGCATCTACTGCATGGGGCAGTGATTTAACACCTCTAGGTCAAAGTATAGGCTGGCCCTATTATCTTCCTGTTCTTTGCTGTAGCAGCAATTTTCTAATGATTGCACCAGTGTTAGTTAGTATAATGCCAGTGCATTGCCGCTTGCTGCTAATGACTTGTCAAGTTCTATTTTATAGTTTTACAAGTTTTAAGCAAATAATTTATTTCATGCAAATTAACCACATGATCTAATATGAGAGTGTTTTAAGCACCAAAAGCTTAAGCTTCACAGATCAAAAACTTTCCCTTAAGCCAGAATGTTTGTTCTGAGCAGGTTCCCATCTACTCTGATAAAAGGCTTCTTTAATGTTTCCATGTGCTATTAAATGTTTCTCTATTCACTTTGAAGGGAATGCAAAGGACAGTAGCTGAATAAATATTTTATCCATTCTTTTGATGAAATATGTTAAAGGGGATATCCTAAGTAAAATTTCTTTTCTTTTCCTTTTTTTTCTTCCCTGTAAGTTATAAAGCAGAACTGGTTTTCTGCAGTACAGAGAATTCATAAATAGAAATGAGGAACTGATCTGAGCAGATCAGACCATTAGGATTAGTGGTGACTACTATTTTGACTCCAGCAGTGGCCAGTTGGACACATATCCATGATGTAAATGAGAGGAAGGCAGGATATTTTCAATGATCCCAGTAGACAGATTAGTCCATGAATCATGAGAAGTCATTATCCAGATTACCAGTATTATTATTGGACATACAGTTATCCTGCTGCTTTAAAAATGCAGCCACAGAAGAGCACTGAAATTTATTGTCTGCTTATTTATTTGCTTCTCATTTCAAATGCAGAATTTAGTTTTCTACTATGAGATAAAATGAAAAGTTTATTTGATTTATTTTTTTTTTAATTACGGTTTGATTTCTCCAAAAGACATAATTGCAAACACAAATGTGCTCATGTATTTCTGTGCCCAATCTGTCCATGTAGTTGTGCTACAATATTTTTACGCCTAATCTGTCTATGCAGTTGTTTTACAAATACCTCCTTCATAGATGATATTGTGAACAGCTACCTGAAAACAAATCACAGCCAATGGAAACCAAAATAGTGAAATGTTTTGACTTTAAGCCCATGGGAATGTGCTCACCAGGAGAGAAATTGTCATGTTAGGACATGAGTAGCTTCCTCTCCTGCCTCAAAGGAAAGAAATATGTTGCGCAGATGAATAGTAGGTTTAAGACACTAGATGGTAACATGAATACTACATTGAAAATAAGCTACAGTCCTCAAGCTCTGTGAAGCTTCTGTCATCAGTGTTTATTAAATCACTTGAGGTATCATGAAGAAATTAATTCTGACTTTTTAATGAATATTTTAGATTTTATATTACATGATAAGGAATACAAGACAAACTTTAATTACCTTACTTTTGCCAATCTAGGAAGCGTCTTTTTTCATGTGTCAAAAATGTCATGTCTGAGCACTGAGGATAAATTGATTTCTTATGATAACAGCAAATTGAGCACTGAGGATAAATTGATTTCTTATGATAACAGCAAATCATGTGGGTTTTCTTTCTTCTCTGATCTGTCCAGTTCAATTTGTGTGCAGCAACCTTCATTGTCATAGATAAAGCGTCCAAATTTATCTTTCTGAATCAAAAGGTCATGGGATAAAAGAAAACACTTCCAAAGTTACTCTAAAACATTGTTGTTATTATTATACAACTAAAGGTATTGTAGACACCTGAGTATTCCAATTTGATATGGGGAGAAATAATGCCACCACAGAAAGCAATATGTGGAAGAACATATGATTCCTATGATTGTGTACTTTCTTATATCCATATACCTGTTGTCTGAACAGCAGGAATCCTATAATCCAAGAGTACTAGCACTTTGTTCCAGTGTTTCTCAAACAGTGCAGCAAAATGTCTTCAGATAAATCTCATTCTGTCCAGATGTGACATCTTTCCCTAATGATAGTAGAAATGAAATGTAGTAAGTGTGCTCTTTGTAGAGCCATTTGTTACGAAAAGTAAATTAAAATCAAATGTTTCATGAGCCTTGGAACAAGACATGGATCAGCAGAATGAGGTAAGACTGCCAAATACACTTTTAGGTGACTGAAATCTTAATGGAGTCTCACCATTCTGTTCAGGCTTCCAGTTCTGACATGTAAGTTGCTTGAAGTAAAAGATGACCCTCTCTCTTGTTGTCAGTCTCTACTCTTCAGACATTAGGCTGCCACTATTCTGAGGAATGATTTCTCCATTTAATGCTTCTGCATAAAAACTACGACTAAACTGGTTTTTTGTTAAGAAAGAGCAGGTGAGGATCAAGAGGTAAGATTGTGTAACTGTTTTGAACAATGAAATGCTCATTTTCGGGAAGGAATGAATTAGGCAGGCAAGAGAGTTATGGGTAAAACTATTAGCAGGTTTTTTCTTTACTTTTTTTTTTCTGTTTTAACCTACAGCTGATGCTATTGGTCTCAACCAGAAATGTATGTAATGTATCTTAGCCACTTAACAGAGCTAAGCAGTTAAACCCATTTAAAACAATATATCTGCTAAGAACTCTTTCCCAGAAATTTTTACCACAAAAACCTTCTTTAGCTCAACCCGTATCTTGTGAAAGGTGTTCTAATTTTTGTATTCAGAAGATTGAAGACATTGAGGAGTTAAAAGGTAGGTTTTAACAGTTTTATCATTACACATTAGTAAAAAGTCACACAGCCTTTCTTGAAATTAAAAGAAAATTGAACTGAATTGAAAATGGAATTGAACTGTCTCTACTTCCTCCTATTATTTGTTACATGCATTTAGAAGGTAAAAATAATCCTACATGTTATGTTTAGAAATATTGAAGAATGGATCTCAAAGAACTAAATCCTAGGACAGTGAAAATGATGGGTTATTGAGTGGAAATGATGGATTATTATAGTTATTCATACTAGAGTGCAAAACGACTGTAAAAGCAGCTTATAAAATGAAAAGACATACTCAGCCTCCCTCTGTCTCCCCAAATAACCTTAATAAATTGGTATCATATACAGTGATACCTAACATAATTAATATGAATAGCAGGAGCTGGTATAGATACATATTTTTCACAGTATGAAGTATCCACAAGAAAATAATTGAAACAGAGAAAAGAAAACACTGCAATTAAATACTTGCTGCTAATAATTAAACAGAATGGAGGGGACTGATAAGCTGCTGTGATGAAAGGTAATAGGCACTACATATGCCATGGGATCACTGCTCAGTAATTGACAATTTATTTGTGTCTGGTTTATCTGTAAATACTATTGTTTCAACTGCCATTAGTCCAGTTACATCTCAGAAACATTCAGTGCTAAAGTCAGAAAAGCTATCTAGACATTACTTCCAGAACACTAAAACTTTACGTTGTCTTCAATAAAGAGTACATATGGCAGGTCTCACTAAACGAAAACAGCCTAGCACTGATAAAATCAAATTACAGATACTATGATCTCTTTATTGTAGGTAACAATTATGTTTAATATAGAAATCACTGGAAGTCCAGTGGAATCCAAATAGCTGTGACTGCATGCCAAGAAGTTTTTCATCTTTCTGAATCTTTTTGCTAGAATAAGAGAAACAAGAAGTTAATGACCATGCTACCTGTCTTGTCTGCCCTTGACAATCACTTAAGAGAGTGAGTCTATCACAATTTTTTTGAAGTTAGAATTTCAATAATGCATCTTGAAATTAAAGGGAAGAGAACCAAGAGATTTTATTAGATCAAACATCAGGAGTAGGGTCCAAAAATAGAGAGGCGCTGGCTACTAAATCCTGTTTCTCACACCCACTGAAATCAGTCACAGCTTAGAATTAGGTTGGTGTTAAGTATCTAATACTTTTGAAGGTCAGGCTTTATGTAATTAAGAAACTCACAGAGCTTTCTCTTTCTTGTAAAAGTGCTGCAATTGGAATATTTTGGGGACTACAAGATTGTGACATAGGTACAATAAAAAAATAAATACTGAAATTAGAGGCTAAAATTTACACCCTTTAAAAACTATGGTGATGTCAGGTTTGATGCAGTACTTCTCAACAGCTGTCATTTCTAGAGCAGACAGAATACATGGCCTGAGCTGTTTCAGCCTGAAACAATTTCAACTAAAGCTGCTGGTTTTGTGCAAAGGGTAGGAAGATTATGAGAAATACTGGAACAAAATATGATAATATTTAACGATTACTTTAACCACATTTTGGTAATTTCGGAGTGCTTTTTCCTTTTCTTTCTCCCAGAAAAGATCCCATTTCCTCTAAAGAGGTTATTTTTAGGGGAGAGTAACAGGATTCACTGTCATGAGTTCCAGGACTTGTGATCAAGGCCTCCTCTATGATTTTTGGAAAACTGCCTTAACTTACCATGCCTTTCTATTCTGCCTAAAAATAAATCCTATAGCAATGCTATTATTGCTATTCATACTTTTCAGGGTGACGCTGCTGGTTTCTTGGCTGAGCCAACAGCTGTTCCTGATAATACCATTTGAATTCTTGGAGAAAACTTGTCATTTTAAGTCTTCATTCAAGCAAAATCCTTGCTTACACATTTGTAGCATACTTCTTGAATGTATGTAGGCTCTTTCCCAACCAAACATGTAAAAGTTAACTTTTAGATAGTTAAATCTAGATAGGTCACCTGAGGGATCCATTTATAGTCAATGGAGAGAAATTGGTACCTTCAAAGGGTGATTCATCTTTTCTAACTTAGGCATTTTTTTTAGGTTGAAATTGTCTTCTGTGGACCACCATTTCATACCATTGGCAATAAAGACAACTAAAAGTTAAAGTTAGCAATTAACTTCTAGGTATGTAAGTGAGGTGCAATTCATTGCAAGCATCTCATTTTACAGTTCTATATAAAGGCAACGCTACATATGCCGCCAAAATATTCCAGTACTAAAATCAGGAGCTGTGCTTGATTTTTCACACTGTAACTACTGCCTAGTAACACAGTGCTCCCCAACACCGCAGCAATTATATGAGTGAGTATCACAAAGAGAGAAAGGAATCTATTGTCAAGATTAACTAAAAAAAAAAAAAGATAACAGCATTGTTTAGGTTTAACGTGTGTTGGCATTGAGCACCTTTTGAACTCTACGTGTTGTTTACTCTGTCAGATAAATACTGAGCTCATTGAAGGACAAAGTGAAACTAGTGGAAAGAAAGTGAAGTACTTGAGGGAAGAAAAATGTTTCCCGATGAAGAAAAGATAAATTAGTCTTGATTTGTTCTAGTTATATGTCAGTAAGTTGCCTGTCTTTTTTAACAAAGCAGATGCATGCTGAAAGTGGATGGCAAAAGAAAGAAGTGCTCAAACAGAGAATGGAAAAGGAATGGACCTGCCACAGCTAACTGTCACAGTGGCTGTGGACTAGATGCAGAAGGAAGTGCGTATAAACAAGGCAGGGAGAGTACATACTCCTTAGGCCACAAATGAACACTTCTTTGTCCTCTGCATTGCATGCTCTCACAACAGAAGAGGTGAGGAGTTATTGTTAAGTTGGAAATGCTTGATAAAATTTATTTTGTCAAAGCATTTGTAGATCCTGTCTATGCTCTTCGTATCTGTGTGGTTTGGTGATCAGGTACCATTTCTATTGTTAAGACTGATCTTCAATTTGCGGCAGAGACAAGAGCAAATCTATATTTGGGTAAGGAGAATAACTTCCCTCAGTCCCACAATAGAGCTATAACTTTTGTCTTGTTAATGAAAAATTCAACAGAAAACTGGAAGCTTTTCTGCATACCTTTTTCCTTCTTCATGATGTTTCTGCGTATTCATCAATAGGAGGTGTTTAAAGGCACATTTGCATAGATGTCAGCTATATTCCTGTCTATTAAGGTTGAGAGAAACTCATTGTAAACTCATTGTTAACTTCCCTAAGGCAGTTTCACAAATATATTTTCAAGGTAAGGATTTACTAGGGTACTTATAATTTTGAAAAAAAATATATATATTGTAAAGATCTATAACTTGGGCTTATACAACTAGCTGAAGAAGAAGATTACAGGTTGTCATGTTTCATCAAATACACGTTTGCTTGCAACCCATGAAAGGTTCCTTGTTTCCTGAAATGGTTGGCATTTAAAATGTGATTGGCTGGCTTGGTTAGTTCAAGCAACTCCATGATGGTCTTTATGGTTTCTCAGGCATTGTGTAAGGAGATTAAGCAATTAGCTAAGGTCTTCAGAGACTACTAGGTTGATGAAGTGTTTAAAACACAGATTATGTAGTGCTCAGTGTTACAGTATCAAAATCTTTCTACAGGTCAAGCTTGCTCTCCAACATTAGAAAATGACAGAAACAAGAGGTACATATATGCGTATCCATGCAGTTAATCCTAAACTCTTTTTGACTATACTATTTGCTAACAGGATGCTGCTTAGCAGATGCTCCAACCTGTAAAACAAATAAGTCAAGCCTTTTAGCAAGTCCCCAGTCCCATTTTAGCTAGTTTAGGAACCCTTGGAAACTTGGACATTTGAAAGGGAAAGACTGAAGCAGACAGAATATCTTTCTAAGTGTTGGAAATGGCTGAAAAGTTTTACCTCAACTAATAGTCTTTACTGGAAGAATAATATTTTTTGAACCCTACCAGCTGAAGTTTCGCAGAGCTAGATATAGCTGACTTCAGTGATAGTCTTTTCATTGCTTATAATATGATCTCAGGTCTATCAACAATTGCACCCCATCCCTTTAAATGACTAATTCTACGTATGCTCCAAATAGAAATAGTCAGCAAAATCTGTAATATACACAATCATTGTCAGAGTTCTTCTGCAATATAGTAATTTTTAAAACCTAATAAATCTAGGCTTGAAAAGGAGAGCCCTTCTTTTGGGAATTGTGTTTTTGTCCTTACTTGAAGCTATCCAAAACTGAGAAAGAAACATATGCTCTTATAGGCTGACATTTGAAATTTGCGGTTTTTAGGTTTCTGAGTTGTTTTCTTGCCAAATATAGCTCAAAAATATGGATAAAACTACTTCTGGCTTAAACAATTTTCTACAAATATTTTTCATATTGAATTCACTACTGACAATAATATTGAATATTGAAGAAGGGTTGTGTAGCTCTCTAATATTTCCCATTTTTTAACCTACTTGAAATACCATCAGTATTTGTTGCAATAGTACCAACTGGGAATCAGTTATGATAATGAGTCACTAAATGTAATAACTATTTTACAACATCACCGGTTAAACTTATTTGTACCTTTTTAATATGAAACTGATTTTTTTTACTATTAGCTTTTTTCTCTATTTAATTTTTGCTTTTACTTTCTAAACAACTTACTTTTCAAACCTGAGGGGATTGAATGTTTTGATGGTCCTCCACAACACAACTAGCTTTTTTCAGACATTGTTAATGAATCTTTTGAGATTACCCTTGATTTTTAAACTTGAATACTGAAATATATGAAATAGCTATAATATGAAACAGTAGCAATAACTATCATACAAGTGTGCGTACACTTTTTTAGTCTAATCTCCTTGCTTTCACAGATTATTTTGGTTTAGTTCCATTAAAATCAAGGATTTAGACTCATTTACAGCCGCAAAATTTTTGGCTTTTCTTTGTATTACATCCTTAGAATGGCTTGCAGTGAACTATCAAAGAAAGAGATCCGTTCTCCTCTACAGAAGCAGAATACCACACATTCCCTGGGTAAATGCTTCTGAGAGAGTGAAAGTCTCTTGAAATTTTTTTGGCGAACTTACAATAAAGTGCCATAAGAGTGTTGACAGATGCAGCTTTTTGTGCCAGCATCTGGCTCTGATTCATGGTGGGATGATATAAACAAGGAATAATGGATAGCTGCTTTGACTCAGTGGAGTGGCGTCAGGATTTTGTGCTGATAACATTCCCATTAAGAGATCGTCTTAATTTCAGAGTTTGACCAAGTAGACACAGCTTATTGGGTGAGAACAGATTCATAGACAAGAACCTTATTAAAATGTCATCAGTGGATGTTTTCTTATAGTGTCATATAACTGAAATGTAAAGAAGCAATATTTAGACTCCAAATCACGGCTAAAACTATTGCAGGAATTAGACATTAATAAATTATTTAGAAAATTCTCAATAATTAAAACTTAATTTTCAGTTTCTCATACATATATTTAAAATTACTCTTCATTACTTCTTTCCTTTCGAACTGTTTGAAAAGTATTCAGAACTCTCCCAGGAGATTATTAGAGGAATAAACGCTTTTGTCATTCAGTCATCTCCATTTATGTCATTACCAAATTTGTCGAGAAGTGTTTCATCATATGAACAAGTTTTTTATAAACTGGTGGGCAATTAACTGTCAACTCTGTAGATGTATCCAGATA
This sequence comes from Psittacus erithacus, assembly GCA_009867235.2. NCBI lineage: Eukaryota > Metazoa > Chordata > Aves > Psittaciformes > Psittacidae > Psittacus > Psittacus erithacus. Next base: position 59,994 of record WYDI02026583.1, on the reverse strand, counting down.
AGTGTCTGCAAATTTTGGGGTACAGTGCTGCCCTCAGAGGGAGGAGACATGTTAGTTCTTAGGTATCACCTTTCCTGTTTAAAATGCAAAACTGGAAGTATCACAGTTGTCAAACTCTTTCTTTAGCATTTCACCAGGACAAATACCTGGTTTGCTTGTTTCCTGCTGATGGGAAGGGGGCCATGGAGTAGGTAGAATCAGAAAGCACCTCTCCATAGGAAAACAAAAAAAAAATTCTCTAATGTTCTCTCTCAAATGTGAAAGCCTATAACAGTCCAGTTTTTCATGCCGAATTTCTCGAAACAAGAAGCAAATAGCATGTTACTTTCTTATTTATTATGACTGATATTTCTGTTGCACTGCATTAAATATATCCCCCAAGAAACTACACTGATATTAAAGTTGTCTCCATGTAAATGTAATGTAACAAGGTGAAAAGTTGCACCCTGTCATTGAGATATCCACAACACATCCTAGTCTTTAATCAAGTAGCAGTGACACTTAAAAATAGTTCAAGAGCCTAAAGGGCTTTGCTATCTGAACAGCAGAGGGCAAGAATTTAACTCCAGTGCTCAGCCTACAAACAGCAAATTCAGATATTTTAAGTGTCAAAATTAGGCACTTTATGCTCACGGGGTTTTTTTCAGTAATATACTCCATGATCTTGCAAAATTGATGTACCTTCATAGCTGTATCTCCATAACTATTTTTGGATACTAAAAGACAAGTATCATATTGACAATGTCTTGGAATTCTCCTGCCACATTGTGTTATAACAGTAATTCCTGCGCTTTTTACTAAGTACTTCTTGGTGGTAGAAAAGAAATGACAAATCTTGGAAGAACATTGTAGACATGAAAGATATTCAATCTGCCACTTTTTTCAGGACCAAGTAGGCTGTCGGGTTCCCTATGGATTCTTGCCACATTTTGCCTGAATCTGTTAACTATGTTTGTCATTACTTTATTGCTGTTGATTTTTATGAGTATATGTGCAAAGGGTGGCTTTGACGATTTTTAACTGGAAAGGTGAGATGACTGTTTTACCTTATAGGATACACTTTTGCCATTTAAACATTCCAGAAATCCTGATGAAATTATCCAAGACAAATGGTTTTTTAACAGTATAATGTTAGCAAAATTGTCTACATCTCTTCGGCTTTCGGACCCTGGCATAGAAATATGCAGTAAACATATGATGGTAAATTGATGGAAGGAAATGGTATGGCCACATTCTTTGCAGACTAGATATTGCTGGAAACACTTATGTGGTGGGACAAGCTCCATAGGGTAATTGGGTGCTTCAGTGCAAAGATTTTTAGATAGGCTGAACGGACAACGATATCACATCTGTGCTCTCACTGTCTTTGTTGTCATTTAGGTAACTGTAAAGATACCATCTAGTAGTGAGTCCAGTGTACTGTAAATTGCAAGTTGTTTAACCAAAACTTGCATGGTAAAACTATGCACATAAAATAAACTTCCAAGTGATTGCAATGAAAACAAAATCTGACCATAAGTATACATTATCCCCATGAGAAACAAGTATGCCTTTTGACAATGGAATGCCTGTGAGATGCTTATCACTCTTAATTCAGCAGTACAAAGCGTGCAAAACCACATGCTGAGGATGGCATGCAAAAAAACAGAGGCACAAGAATGCACTTCAGGTAGATGCAAAATAAAAAAGGCATTTCATTGGAATAGCTCCTTGATCTGCCAGAGTAGCTCAGGAAATGAAAATGCAAAGCAAGCTGGAAAACATTGCAAGGAAAGAGGGGAGAAATGGTGAAACAGGAGTATGGCACAGCAGGAATAAAATAGAGGTGATCCAATTAATTTAGAAAAGCATGTGCTAAGTGCTTAAAGAGTGACTAATTTGTGTCCCCAAAAATTATCCGCTTGGATGAGGATTTTAAACTCTCTAAGGGCAAAAAGGTATTTATGAAAAACAAGTTAAAGATTTCTGCTAAAATAGAACTTATCTCCCACTGATAAAATAATAAAAAAAGAATATTAGAAATATTAGGCAGAATAAAATTCAGAAATATAAAATAAATTATCAAATACATGGAATAGATTATAGCCATGAAACTAGACAAAAGAAAATTAGTGGCCTTCTGTATCAAAAAGGCTATCTTGAACCTCAGATATACCAGTACCAGTAGAAGAACAGAGGTGCCAGTCAGAACAAATGAGCCCAGCATCTCTTAAAAAACAAGCTTTCCTCTTCAGGTTCTAAAGTTTTTGAAGCAAAATGTGGAAAATTAATCCTGGAAGAAATGCATATTAATTCTTAATTTACAGGCAGTCCAAAGTAGTACAAAGCAATTTGGAACAGGATGATTTGTTAGACAGTACTGCCCATTCTTGGATGAGAAGCTTTAGTCTAGGGATAAATAAGACCAGCAAATCTATCCTTTGAAGGAAAGGTAGCTCAGCAGCCCCTCTGAGAAATCGTTACTTATCACATGCATGTTCGACTGAAAGTAAAAAATATTCTCAAGCTACATACTTCATCAGATAAAATCAGAAAGCAATTTTTTTATTCTGCATCCTGTAGAGCTCAGGAGGGCTATCTATAAACATTTCAATAGAATCCAGGGTAGGTCACTGTTGCAGTCATGATATTCATGAGATGGAATTCTGGTTTAGTATCTAAGTTTATAGCTAAAACTCCACTGATATCTATTGTAAAGGGCTGAGAATCACAGGTGATTTTCTTTTATAAAAAGTAAAATAGAAGTTTTGGAAGTTAACTGATATTAATATAATTATTACAATTTACAGGAGGTCTGCATGAAACTAGTCAGAATCAGGGACAAACGCTGGCCAGAGAAACCAAAAAAACCATCTAGTCCTTCATGAAGCAGCTCAGCAAGAAATCTCTCTTCTATGGCTTCCTATAAATTCAAGAAGACAGAAATTCGTGTTTGGTATAAACAACCTTACAAAAAGCCAATATACCTATGTGAAGGAATTTTCTGTGAGAAAAATGTTGTGGGTTTTTTTTTTTCTCATTCACAAGTGAAATATTAGGATTGACAGAAATGATTCCTGGTTTCAAAGTATAATGGTGTCAGGATGACTGTAATTAAATTCCTTAGCTGAATTGCATTCAGATCTCTTTGTTTGGACAATGTAATTTACTATAAAATATATAAACTGATAAAAGGATAAAATATAGCAGATTTTAAAGCTAATTGAATATTATGGTTAATAGACTTAGTATGCCGGTGTTTCCCCCACATCTATCTAGTCAAGAAAATTAATTACAGTAATATTTCAATCCATGAAGGCGAGTGTGAAATGATCACATTGCCTGAGAAAGGCAGTAAAAAGATACTAACTATGCAGTGTTTGGTGGCAGTCTTCTCAATGATTTCTATAAAGACCACAGAGCTGGGTGTACGTGGCCTTTACCTTGCTTGTCAGAGACATGGTCTGGATTTTTCAGCATTGCCTTTTATGGCTTGTGGGTTGACCAAAGCCTGTTTTGAAGGCAATGCATTATTTTACTGCCCTCACAAATGTATCAGGCTCCATCACAACAGCCATTCACATAATTTAACTTCAGATGCTGGCAAATGGCTTAGGAGGTGAAAAAGCAGTTTCTTTACAAGTGGAGCCACAGGTGGACTTTAGGAGATCCTGAGTTAAGGGGCTGTCCTTTTCATTTTGACCTACAAGTCAAATTATTTAAGCTGCTTTATTACTTATTTCTACTTTCTGGGGTCTCATGCTGTCACCCTAACTGTTCACCTGTAAGATCAGCTGACCACCCAATGACCATTAAGCAATTTTCATCTGTTTAAGCTGTGATTTCTTAGCACGACTGCCATAGTACACTGAAAGGACACAAGGAAAACATTGGGAAGTAAGAGCAGACAGGTGTGCCTTTTATCTTCTGAAATTTAAGTCACTACAGATTTTCCTCTCTATCTCCCTGCTTCCCTTCATGGTCTTCCCCTTTTCCTTGTAGCTGGAAAGGTCAAAACTGAAAAGCAATGTTCTCCAAAACTCTCTTTCCACAGCATGTCTGCTCTGTCTTTGGAGATGTCAAACAACCCAGGGAGCTGTCTGAAAAAAGGGCTCTGACATGTGTCAAAGCTACTTGCAAATGTCAGGAGAACTATGAGAGATCTTGAAGGTCTCCATGCAAGTCTCTGTGTTGTGATTTATTAATTGTACAGCTGTGTAAAGCCAGACACTGGGTGAATCACATCTGGTTACAGAGAAATATATTTAAAATCAAATTTTAACTGAAGGTCACTAGGATTTTGCTAACCTTTCTCCCAGTCTGAGCCTAGACCAGTCCCTCTGTGTATAGCTGTCTGTCTTTAAAGTCCTTGAGGCAATATAATAGTTTGCTCTCTTTTAATAGAACCCCTAATCTCTCCACATTACTATTTGAGGGCAGGCCATGAAATGTTCTCCCTCTAAAATCCCAAGCTTCATTTTCTCTACAAAAAAATCTGTGTCCTTCTTCCTGGTTTGAGTCTCTGTTTCTCAGGTACACCATTTTAGGACTTCCCAACTCTGACTGGATGTGGGCATATGTCCTGGTTTCAACTGGGATAGAGTTAATTTTCTCCCTAGAAGCTCGTGCAGTGCCATGTTTTAGCTCTAATCTAAGAACAATGCTGATAACACACCGATGCTTTAGTTGTTGCTCAACAGTGCTTACCCTGATCAAGGACTTTTCAGTCTCTCATGCTCTGCCAGTGAGGAGGGGCACAAGAAGCCAGGAGGGAGCACAGAGAGGACACCTGACCCAAACTAGCCAAAGGAGTATTCTATACCTCAGCACATCATGCTCAGTATATAAACTGTGAGGAGTTAGCTGGAAGGAAACAATTGCTGCTCAGGGACAGGTTGGGTATTTGTCAGCCGGTGGTGAGATCTGTACTGTGCAGCACTGCAATTTATTGCTGGTTTTATTTCCTTTCCCCTTTTAGTTTTACATCTTCCTCCTTGCTATTTCCTTTATTAACAGTAGTAGTCATAGTACTGTTAGTATGGCATTTTACTTTATTGTAGTTATTAAACTGCTCTTGTCTTAACCCGCAGGTTTTATATTCTTTTGATTCTCCTCCCTTTCCCACCCAAGGAACAGGAAAGGGAAAACTGAATGAGCAGCTGTGTGGTTAACTTAGTTACTGGCTGGGTTTGAATGATGACAGAATGTCAAGAGAAGACCTAAACCACAGGTAGAGATAAGCAAACACACCAACTCAGAAAAGTACCAGTGGAGAGCTTCTTGAGAAAATAACTGACTAAACAAAGCTTGTAAAGCTTAGTCAATCCTTAAATATTCTACCATTGTCTCTTTTCATAATATCTTTGCTAATCATTTCTATGGTTTTCTCTACAGTATGCCCTCTTGCACTAGATTTCAGAAGAAAGAGTATCCATTAATTAAGGTAAGAGTAGATTGACTTTATATTACAAGATGATGCATGGTCATCATCAGTAGCTCTAACTTCTTTTTTTGGCTAAGTATTAAGTGCCTCTGTTAGAACAGATGAACTTGGAAATGTGGGAAGATAGAAGATAAAGCACAGAAGCGGTGGATCAGCAAAGATATTTTATATACTAAGAACAACAATGGCAGTTCTATTTCTGAAGCATTCTGGGGTTAAAGTTTGCTGTTTGCAGCAAAAAAATAATCCAACAAAAAATAAGCTGTAAGCAATGAGCTTTCCTCTTGCATCTCAGCCAACAAAAGCATGGAACACTAGCAATTTTTTATAGCCTGCCATTGACTTTGTTTAACATAACTTTAATTTTAATTCATGCATTGTAGACAGAAAACTTAAAGCTTTAATAATACAGCCATTAGCTCTTATGCTTTATTAAAACTATTTGCGCACTCTTTGCTGCACTTGTGAGACCTTTCAACAATACAAAACACACTTTTAATATGTAAAGGAGCAGAAACTCTCAGAGAAACAAAGATATTAGAGCAGAGTTCAATGATGTAGGAAAGTACCTGGATAAAAATCCCCTTGCGCAAACATGTCAATCACATAGCGACAGAATGCATATTGATCTAACAGAGCAAAAGGAAAAAGAAGAATAATGAAGAAAGCACATTTAAAATGTTGTTTCCATTTAACAGTGAGATAAAGCTTGGCAGTGCAAAGACACATTTCAGGGATAATTTTACTTAGATGTTTGGGGTTTTTTTCCTGGCCTTCAATAATTCACATGTTCAGGAAGAGGCAATTTATTGTCCAGATCTAATTCAAGCCTCCTAGTCAAAAACTACAGAGCTACCAGCACCCCAGAGCTGCCAACACTTCTTTGAGGCTGGCAGGATGCAGCGTGTACCCCAGCAGTGCGCAGCCTCAGCTTTGGCATACATCCTGATCCCACACACAAGTACTGTGCAAACTGCTGCCTGGTCTCAGGTCCCAAAGACTTTTTTGTATCCTTAAAGATGCATTCCAAACAGTCACAGCCAGGTTATGGGAAAATTCAATAAATTTTTATATCACAGTGTTTTGCTAATAGTGTTTTAACAGTATAATTGATACATCCATTCAGTAAACAGGGATATAAACAGAACTCTTCGTACTTACACTTCTGCAGCAATAAGATTTTCCACATAAATTTTATCATTTCACTACAGAATTATTTTCCAAACACTAGCCTTTACAAACATATATGTGTTTATTAAATCTGTATATACGTATGTTTAAACTATGCTGTTGAGAAATTAAGGCTTTTGAATCTAAATGATACTCTGATTTCAGACATGTCTATTGTCTATTGATTTCTTCTACATATGCAGAATTGAAGACCTTAAAAAAATTTCTAATGTTAAGAATAGTGAAGAAAAGTTACCAGTTGTAACTGAATGAAGAAGAATTGCAGTATCATTGCTGGATTCTCCATTTGGCCAGAAAAAAGCCATGTTGCCTGACTGGACTCTAAGGGACATTAGCTTTGAAAGTTAATGTTGATGACTAAATGCCAACTCTGTTTAGCTAATTAGTTTCCAACTGTCCTTGAGCTAGACATATTCATCTGTCTGTCCTAGACTGCTCTAGCACAGTCCTTAAACTACAGAAGTTATATCTCTTCCTCATTCCACCTCCTGTTGCATCACTCTCCTGTTCACCTACAAAGCCACATACCTTCTCCTTGTAAACTTCAAAATAAAATTATGCAAACTTTAATATTTAAATTTTAAAGATTAGCAGCCACAATTAAATTTAAATGCAAAATTATGTTCACAAGTATATAACATTCACCATATTATTCTCTTTCTCACATAGTTCACGGGAGCATCAATATTAGTTGATGAGGCATTTATACGATTGCTGCTTTCTAATGTTGACTGCCATAGAAGTCATTGAGTGCAGAACTTCAGCTTTCAAAGTATGATTTCCAATACAGTTGTAGAAATTAGGTTAACAAGCTCAGTAAATATGCAATTGTTTCTACTAGTCAATAGGAGCCCATGCAGTGATTTCCTGTGACTGAGATGGCACGAATGATACTAATCAGTGTTGTAGAATCTGGGGGAAACCTTTCAGGAGATACAGAGGGCTGTGTCTCTAAACACTGCTTTTATGACATTTCATGACTATTCATAAGAGTTTCTACTTTTGTATTTAGGAATTCAAATTTATCATTCTGGCTGCTTCAAGCTTTGGATTCCATCCTTAAGAAATAGAATTCTAAAGAATTTGGCTGCACTATCTGTACTAAGTCCATGCGCTAATTTTCTGAAAAAAAGTAGTAGCATATGTGTAAGAAAACAAGTATGTACAAATCTATAGTCTCAGTAAGCCCGTCTAAAGCCACTACAGTGCTTGCAATGACTTCAGTGGGCTTGCAAATAGGGACTCAGCAGGTGTTAATAAATAAAATGGGCTAATTCATATACTTCAGCCCAGCAAGCAAACAGCAGGACGCAATTCTTGCTCACAAAGCTGACTTTTCCTTACCCCTCTTTTGTCAAAACCATCTGCCTTCATCCATGCTGTCCATTTGGAAGAGACCTTGGACTGTTTTGGGGGATTGTATAAAAGACTGCTATATGGCATGGGGCAAAACCGTGTCAGGGGACATTAACTGTATAGACAATCACAGGACAGAGCACAAGCTTGTGGCTGCTCTGTTTAGGTTGTGACATAGACATAAGGTCTAGCAGCTCACATCATTTCAGTAACATTCATAGAATCACAGAATGGTTAGGGTTGGAAAGCACCTTAAGATCATATATTTCCAACTCCCCTGCAGTGGGCAGGGACGCCTCACACTAGACTGTGTTGCCCAAGGCTCTGTCCAGCCTTGAAGACTGCCAGAGATGAAACATTTACTACTTCTTTGGGCAACCTCTTCCAGTTCCTCACCACCCCCACAGTAACAAACTTCCTCCTTATGTCTAATCTAAACTTCCCCTGTTTAGGTTTAAACCCATTACCCCTTTTCGTACCACTACAGTCCCTGATGAAGAGTCTCTCTTTGACATCTCTGTAGCTTCCTTTCAGACACTGGAAGGCTGCTATGAGATTTCCATGCAGCTTTCTCTTCTTCAGGCCAAACAGCCCCACTTTTCTCAGTGTGTCTTTGTATGGGAGGTGCTCCAGCCCCCTTATTGTCCTCAGGGCCCTCCTCTGGACTTGTTCAAGCAGCTCTATGTTATTTTTATGTTGAGGACACCAGAACTGTAGACAATACCCCAAGTGGGGTCTCACGAGAGCAGAGTGGAGGGGAAGGATCACCTTCTTCAACCTGCTGGTCACGTTTGAATTTCCTCTTTAAGTTTAAACCCATTACGCCTTGTCTTATCACTACAGTCCCTGATGAAGAGTCCTTTTCCAGAATCTTTGTAGGCCTCTTTCAGACACTCTAAGGTTGCTATGAGGTCTCCACACAGCCTTGAAATATTGAAATAGTCCATTCCTTAAACATACTAATACAGATCAGGGTTAAAATAGAGTGTGGTGTCTGAGTTTGGTTGGGTTTTGGGGTTTTTTTGGTTGGTTGCTTTGTGCTTTGGTGGTCTCGTTTGTTCATTTGGGTTGGGGGTTTTTTGCTTGGGTTTTTTTTTTCATTTGCTTGCTTGTTTGGGTTTCTTTAGTATAATTTGAATAAACTTTAAAAAAAAACAAACAAAACCTTAACCTTGATTGCACCTGAGAACAAAGATACTGTATTAACCTTCTCCTCATGAGATTTCTTTAGTAACTCAACCCCTGAAAACCAGAATTTATTTAAAAAAAATAAAAAATATAAAATAAAAAAAAAGGACAGGATGTTAAACCTTGAATAACAAAACCAGCATTTCTACAGTATATGATATAATAAGGTGCACTATAACATCCCATTGAAGTTCACAGGAATTCTGCCAATCAGCAAAGGTTGAAACCTAAGGAATTTTAAATGAATATGATTCTCCAAATGCCTCTTCATGGCTAAAAATTCATTTAAACTGCCTTGCTTAAAAGAAAATTTAAAACTATAGCTGTTACCTTATAACTCTGTAAAAGTGGCACAAATACTCATCCGAGTACTAATAAATCACATCAAAGTTTGTGAATAGATTCTTATTGATAAAAACAGTAATAGATATTTCTGTCAGTAAACCCCTTTTGATTTACCCTAGGGAATGACCTATATTTTTAATTTTAATTTGAGTGGGGAATGATGATAGAGGAGGGAAATCATAACAGCTCTTCTGTGATTACTATTATATTTTTTACCTTGCTGCAGAAAAGCTGGCAGAACTAGTCCCCTGAGCAAGGAAAAGTAAAGATTGCAGGTTCACAATATCTTGGCAAAACTGTATTGACTTCAAAATTGTGCTCACTTTGGGTCACAGTAAGACTGAAATATAGAACTGAGAGTAGTCAGTTGGGCAACAGCGGCTTATGGCGGGAAAAGGAAGGACGAAAGTAGAAACAGCAGGTTTCATTGGAAGTGTGCAGCCCTATCTCTAGTGATACAGGCAGTTAAAAAGCCTTCCTTCCTCCACCCCACCTGCCAAGATTCATTGATTGCACAGTCACTGGGGTCACACTCTAAAGCAGACATAAAGTGGTCTGTTAATGTTTGATGTTAAGATGGATAATTTTGCTAATATTCATCAGCTAAAGGGGGAATCCCACAAAAAAATCCCAAAACAACAAAAACAAAACATAACAAAACCAATAAGCAAAATAACACCACCCATTCTCTGCTGCTGTCTGTAACATTGGACCCCAACTTGCTTAAAATATTTTGCTAACAGGGAGTAAACTGCCCCATCTGTGCACCGTTACTTTTTGAGAGCCTTATCCTGAACAATACGGAGTGAATCCCACTGGGCACTGAAACCCTGTCAGAGCAAGCAAAATCTGAAAGAGATTTGTACTTCCCAAACGGGCTCGACAATTTTCTGAATTTTCAACTTGGTCACAGGAATCAGCGTGAAAAATGTTACTTTGATTCTATGCCTCAAAGGCTCCAGTATTTGAAGTAAACCTCCAAATTCACTTGAACACAAATAAAAAAAATTACTAGTTCAGCACACTATGCATGTCAGAAAGGGGACATCTCTCACATTTCTAGAAATGTATAATTTAGGCAACTCCCAAGGTGTCCAGAGCTGATGTTTATGAAATTCTGAGAGAATCTGCCTAGACAGATTCAGATATCCAGGCAGGGATGGCTGCTTTGGTGTTCAGACGTAATGATTTATTTGTGGTTATCAACTGAAAGGATCAAATAGGTGCATCATGATTCTGAGTTGCCTCTGTTAATGTCAGAATAATCCTGTGCTTGCAGTGTAGCAGTTCATACAGAGAGCCAGGTCCTGATGCCTTCATTCATACAAAATTGTGCCCAAAGCCATGGAAGTGCCAGAGCAAAATCAGGAGCTAGTCACTGTAACTTGGGAAAGGAAGAAACCAACATGGTTCTGACAAAGAGGAGCATATAATTAACATCTCTGACTTTGATGCATGTTGATTCTTTGTTTTATCATTTAATTTCTACCTTTCACCAGGGTAATGTAATTTCTTTCCTTTTTAGGAGAAATTTGGAAGCCATTCACATCAAATTACATCAGGCAGGTGTATCACTTTGTCACACATTACCTGACAATGCCTCACATAATGTGTTGTAAGACAAATTGCTACATTTGCTTTCCTCTGTTGCTACTTTCTTTATTGTTATGGCAGACATATGCAGATGTAGAAACAAAACAAAATTCTCAGCAGGTCATCGGCAGTCTATATTTTCCAAAAAACTCTGTTAGAAATACGCCACATAAACATAACTGACAAATCCATGAAGACTATCTGAGGAGAAATTGGTCCTTGCTAAAGAAGGATTTAGACTAAAATGAATCTTTAGCCATGACAAACAGTTAGAACATTCTGGGTATAAATTAAACTTATTTTATTCTCAATAGTCTCCTCCTATCAGTGTGAGACTCATCTGGAATTTATTTGTACTGCACTTTTGTTTTTCATGGGTGGACTTTGGTCCTTGCCAGCTTTAGCTCCATTCTCTCTGCTTCTTCCCTACTACCTTTTTTAAGATCTTCATCTGTTTCGTCCTGGGTTTTTTTACCTTTCTTTTCAGATTTAGTTACAGTCTGAAGAGCTTTCTCCTCCTTAACCTTCGATTTGGCCTTTATTAGCCCAACTTCTGCTGTTTTAGTCTCTGCTTGCTTGACCTTCTCAGCCATCTTTGCTTCTCCTTTTCCATCCTTCATGTCCTTTTTAACTTTTGATTCCACTTTAGTGCTCTTTCCTTTCTTCTCCTCTGCAGGAAATAAAGAAAAAGCTTTCAGTGTCATTCTTCCCTCCTGTCGTGGTTTAAGCTCTGCCGCACAGCCCACTCTCTGACTCCCCCCTTCCCAGACTTCCTCTCCACCCTCCAGTAATATCCAATACCACTTATTTTATCTTGTGCTTTCACTAATAAGTATTTCTTCATTATTAACAGTTTGCTCAGATTTGATAAAAAGTATAATCCCCCCAAACCAGACAGATTTAGACAGAAATATGAGATGGAAGCATTTTATTGGTTTTGGTCCTGTAGGAAGTATTTGACTGATACTAAATACAGTAGGCTATGGTAAAATATATAAAATGTTTCTAATGACCTTCTGGTAACTTTCATAGTATAAACTAAGGAGGCAAATGTGGTTCATTGAGGAAAAAAAGGTATGTAAGGTACTTCCAGGCTAAATCTGAGCAACTTGAGACTTCAGGATAAGAGTTAAACTGCTGTAAGCTGTAAAAGTAGTTGATTTAAAGTGTGTCTATTTGTAAGGGTCACTTTTATGCACTGAGTCTGAGGCAATCCAATTCATATTGCACCTTGCAGCAGAGTGGAAAGTTTCCAAGGAGAATTGCTAAATTGTAAATACCAGTGTTTAAAGCTACATAAAGGTTGGTGAGACCAGGAGCATTCCTTCTGCTCAACTGTATCAGAAGCTTTTTCTCATCTGAGACATGGATGTTGACAATATGTATGTTTCTAGTTTACTTCAGTGGAACATCCAATAGTAGCTTAAAATGCCACTGAATATGGTTTAAACTAATATTTTTAGAATGATGTTCACAGTCCTGTTTTCTTCATAGCTTTAACTACACAGGCAAAACCTGTATGCCTCAAAATCTGTCTTCTGTAAGGCTCTAGAACTCAATTTCTTTTAAGCCACTGGGCAGACTAGAGCAATTTTATCAATATGTAAACTGAATAGTTCTGACTCTTCTAAACCAGAATACAGATATTTATTTGAGGGCATTCCTACTTCCAAACAAAGCAGTAGCATGACCTAGAATTTATGAGTAATGAAGAAAGAATTCGCTTAGGTAGTTACAGTGAAAATGTACATATCAGATCACTTACAGAGAGGCCTACTTCTTTTTCCAGGAAATGGTTCACATCTTTAATTCTCATCTTTGAAATTTTAAGAGATTTTAGAAGGATCATGCCTAGAACTAACTCCAGAATGTTCTAGAGACATTTTATTTCAAATTATATTTAAATTCATTAAAATACTATATAGCTGATTTTTCACACATATTATACAGTCTGCTCCACTAAAAGAAAGTTTATTGTTTTTAATGTAAATTCTGGTTAAAAATGTAGTGAAAATGAATAAATAAATACCTTTGGGAGGAGGTTTCTTTTCAGCTTTTTCATGTCTTTCAGGTTTGTCTTTTTGAATTACTAGAAATAAATACAATTGTTCATTAGGTGAAAAAAATCACAAAGAATGGGAAAATATTGCATAACATAGCAAAATCCTGGGAAGTTTCACATTTCTTCATGATTCCCCTTTTTTGCTTTGCAAAATCCTTGCCTCTTTTTCTCAAGTTCACACACTGGAGTAAAAACCTTCAAAATATCTGTTGAGACTTTCTAACCAGAAGATAAGTCCGTCACACAGATCTGAAGCTTTGTAGGGAATGTTTACGCTGCACATTCCAGATGGCACAGATTTGCTCAGCTCAAGCTCTGAGCAGCCATGGGCTTCATCCTTGTGCTCCAGCCAACAGAAAGCTGTGTGGCTACATTTGTCTTGCCAAAAGGTGCTCTTCTTAGCTTGGGCTCACTATCACACAAACACCACCACAATCCTGGCGCTCATTTCAGAGCCCAGGTCAAGTGAGCTCATGTCTGCAGAGGATATACTGTGTAAACACACACTGCTGTGTCCCAGAAAGGCTGTCAAGATTTTGTGCGGAGACCCCTATCTTTCCTGTCTTGGTTGCCAACCAGGCACATTGCCGGTACAAAACAGACTTGAGAGTTAATTACACTTCTTTCAAGAGATAACTACATAGCAGCAACACCCTCTCTAACTGAATTCCAGCCTGGAATAGCTGCTTGTATAAGCCATGATTGATATTTAAATTTGGGGCTTTTTGTTCTGTTTGGTTTTTTGTTTGTTTTTTTTTTTAAGATAGGTGCTGCTTAGATGGCATGTTTAAATAGCATTCATATTGCAGATGCTTTCTGCAGCCTTTAACAGGGGCTACAGAAAGACCCTTTCTTTTCACTGAACCCAGAGTGACTGTAGGGGGACTAACCAATGGATTTTCAGTACTTCTGTTCCCTGAAGTTGGCCTGGACCTGAGCATCCTCATCTTTTATGGGCTGCAAAGTGGTTGAAATAGGCCCTCAGCAACCATGGTAGCTGATCCAGTTTAGAGCAGACTCCAGACAAAAGGGAGTGAGCTTGGGAATGGATATAGCTCAGCAGCACACTGTCAGCAGAAATGTGCCTTTGGAAGCGCTGGGGCAACGCGTGCCCTAGTGCACTCAGTCTACCCATAGGGACTTGCATGGCATGGAAACACTCAAGAAAGGGTAGCAGGTCTATATGTCACACTACAGCAACAAATCAACCTGGCAACAAAATGGCCAAATTCTTCATAAAATTTTCCAGCCAGTGACTAGAGTCATGGCTGTTATTAAACAAATTAAAGCTGTAAGTGATTATTTGGTTAGCTAGCAGAAGATAAATGGGTAAGCAGGCTGGCTGCTCATTAGGAATATCTCAGTGATTCTTGGAAGTTATTTGCTTTTCAAATCTACACAGACACTGTGGGCATTTAATTTCTCTGGATAACTCCCTTGTGATTTCACTTTATTAAAAAAAAATCGCACACTTTCAAGTTAGATACTGAAAACAGAAAAATGACCAAATATCCTCCTAAAAAAGACTGTACAATAGCTACCTTTCAAAGTTTTTTGAGGCTTTAAGTCTTCATTCTACTTTTCTGTAATTTTCTGTAATCTGTTACTTGACTTCTATTTTCTGTTTTACATTTGTCTTCAAGAGTAAGGTCAACTCCAATAAAGACTGATTTGTACACTTGAATCTATATTGTTTGATCAGATTCAAGTTAAACCTAATAAATTCATGCATCCCATCATCATGAGATTAATCTGAATGCCATAACAGATTGATACTAAGATATATTGCATGATATTTTTTTTCAAGACTTAGCTGAGAGGCAATGACTGAAACCTAACTTCATTACAGAAATACCTGGCTTGTGAAAAGCAGTGCACATTAAAAAAAAAAGAAAAAGAAAAAGAAAATAAAATCTCAGAGCAAATGCATTCAAATGCCAAACATAAAAAAAGTTAGTCCTTAAAAAATGGCAAAACAGGCCAAGCTGATTGGATTTTTAAATCCCCCTGTCCAAATCATGGTTAAAGATGTCATTATCAGTCAAAAGAATGCTGAAAATCACATCTTATGCATGATATTGCTTTAGAATATGTATGATAATTAGTAGATATGTAAATCTAAATCAAAGCAGTGGAGGACAGTACACATCATGTACTGAAATGAAAATGTTATTGCAAAAAAATAAAGACAAGAAAATTAAAATCTATTTTTGGATGCAATAGGAGATCCAGACTGGGAGACAGTAAACACTCTTGCATTAGGTCTGCACCAGACTGAAAACTGATACACAAGAGAAAGCCTTCTTTGCAAGTAAATTACTGAATCCCATTGTGGAGTAAAAGACATCAAGGAATGCAAATATTATAGTCATAAGCTTATTTCTTTAGCTGCACAAGAATGATTCATAATTATCTCTATGTATCAAAACAAGAGAACTAAGCAAGAAGTGTATGCTGAGCAAGAGTTTACTCAGAGGCTGATCAAGACCTGATCAAGCAAAAGTCAGAGCACCCCAAAAATGTGCAGCTTGAACTAGAAGAGCTTTATACTTTAAATACTCATCTCCACACTTTCCCAAACTATATAAACACTGAAAATCTAATAAAAATCATCATTACCTTTAGAAGGCACTTTCTTTTCATGTTTTTCTGACTTTTCAGGTTTCTCTTTCTGAATAGCTAGAAATATATACCAACAATATTAATGGTTATTAAAAGACAGAAATGTTGCTTTTTAAGCGAGAAAAGTAAGAAGATCAAGAACCACAACTAGGCACCACAGCTATCCATACAAAGAACCAGAAATATTGATTCAGCTGCTGCTGCCTGATGTTGATACCAAAACACGTGATTTGAACTTTCAAAAACTTGTCTAAGATCCCTGAGTTATCTACCATCAGCTGGGAGAGGAATGGCCTTTCTGGCACAACTGTAATACCATGAAAGAAGTTAGACAAGAAGAGTCAAGCTTACCGATGTTGTTTACTAGTTCTTTTGTTGTTGTTGCTGTTTCGTTCTGTTAACACTGTCATTTATTATTTTGGTTTATTGTTATTTTTGAGCTTTCTTGGTTATGACTTTGGTTCATTTCTGAAGGATTTTCTAAACTCCACAGAACAACTAACAGTTTTCCTAGCTATGAATGATTAAACACTATAATTAATTACAAATCTAATTGCAATGGCATTATAACTAATGCTCTTTGGGGCTTTTTGTTTGCTTTTAATTTCCACTTTACAAATTTAAATAAAATACAGTGTAGTTACTGGATTTCTGGCTCAGGTTTCGGAATGCATTCGAGTTGTGCAATAGTCACTGAGTTGTGGTAGTCTAGAATATTTTCCTATGTGGGCCATGATTTGTCAATTTTTTGTGACTGATGTTCACAAAACAACTTGTCCTTGTCTGTGCAGAACTCGTATTTGTATGTGACCATGTCTCCTGAGGTACCGTACAGGGACCAGACACGAAAGAGCACTCAGCTGCCTATTTCACTCCTGTTATGATACTAAGAACGAAGAAAATGTATGCATGAGCGTTACTATGTCCTCTCCAGCCTTGTGTTGGTGCTTCAAAAGAAAGTAAAAGTTGTGGAAGATAAAGCAGTGCTAGACACTGATTTATTTCAGGTAACTACTTAAAGACTTAGTCCTGCCCTACTCAACACCTGTGCAACCACCCTACTCAGTATTATATTTAAAATGGTTTTTTTTTCACATGATCTACCTCATGAGCTTTGCTACAGGTTGTCAGGTATCTTTCCATGCTGACCATACTCTTTTAGCAACCAAAATTACTGTGAGTGTTGGAAATACTCAGAGATTACTCTGAGATTATCTCCCTTCCTCAGACAAAAAAACAACAAACCTGCAGATGGAATAGAATGTGCTACTCAGTCTATATGTCTGCAAACCTTTACATGATTTAATGAATTAAATTAATAAAGTTCTATAGCATGTTTTCAAATCAAGGAGATACATAAATGGAAATTGAGTAGACAGTTAGTTCTGATGTACCCCAAAATGTAAAATAAATTCTGACATTAAATCATTACCTGCATGCTTTTCCTTTTTTTCAGGTTTGTCTTGTCTTTCCAGTTTGTCTTTATGTGTCACTAGGAAAGAAGAAGTGTGTTCATATATGTTAAAAAATCCTGTGGAAAACCATAAAAATAATTCTACCAAGATAAGCCTTAGGAGACAAAATGGCAGACTACTTTACTCTTGAGCTGTCAAGTGCATAACTGCACATCATACTACACTGGTGTGATCAGACACCTCTGGATAGCAAGTTACCGCTTACCATCCAAGCCACTGTAACATGCCTTAGCTGTTTACTACAGTAATATCATTGCTTGCAATTTTCTGTCCAATCCTGGAGAGAGATTTTCAGAAAACTGTCAAGGACTAAGGCAGAGCTCACACTAAATGCTGCTGCCTGTACTAGAATGAGGACACCACCTGGACCTCCCCATGCTGTCAGGCAGAGGTTTGTAAAAACCCTGGAATCAACACTGGAGCAAAAGAGCATCACATGCACAAATGACACATCTGTCACTTGCCAGCTGGCTTGAAATGGATAACCAGTAATGAATATGGATAACTACTAATGGACACTAGCTGAGATCAGGCCCCGGCAATGATGATGTCAGAGCCATAATTAGATGCCCAGTATGTGCAAAGGAGAAACCAACATTATGACAATGGAAAATGTATTATGCTACCCAGTTATTCACATAATATTTTTCACTTATTTTTCTTAGAATTTTACAGAATAATTTTCTAGACAATGGAAAATAAGCGTGTGGATTTTAGAGCAATTCAGAAAAATAAGCTGTGAAACTGCAAGCTAGCTTTAACTTTTACTCCTGCAGACATTGCATCCAAGTTAAGTAAAACTCCCTTTGCAAAAATGAGAAAATAAGGAAGTTCTTTTACACTATAGTGAATTCCATATCTAACTGAAGCAAAAGAAGGGTAGGAAACGTTCAGGCTATCAATTTGTTTTAGAAATGTAGTGATGAAATGTATGAGAATGAGTTCCTGACATAGCTGGCTGAGTTACTTGTGACTGAGACTCTTTTAATTGTTCTCTGTGCCATTAGATAACTTTCCTAAACTTCATCATAGAAGCTGATTAGAAATTAGAATAGTATGCTATTTACTCTCTGTTATCTGAATCTTGAAAAGCAAATGTATATAAAGTGGAAAATAAGCAGTTAAAATAAAGGGATGCAGTGAAACTTTGGAGTGTCCCAGTCACACTACAATGAAATGGGCCTTAAAAACCCATGTATCCCATAGTCATAGTTTTAAAATACAAAGTACAATGGGGAAGCAATGTTTCTCAGTACCGTAAATACAGAGAATCTCTATATGCAGTACTGGTTTAGCAGTAATTGTAGTGATAGTTTACTAAACAAAACTAATACATTAACTTAAAGATAAAATACAGTCAGAATATTAGTAGGAATTATGACGAGCTAAGACACTATAATAATACTTATTCTTTTTCATTGGCTACCTGAGATTGGCTTTCATTTGTTATTAGCTTTTAAAAAATGTTAAATATCGTTCTCCTACCAAATCAAATTGAAGAGCTTCCCAAATTTTCCACAAAATAACAGAGAAGTCTCAATGACACATTCATGTTTTAATATGGGACGTTATTGTCTTTGCTCTGTCATTTTTCCAAATCTCAGAAAAAAATTCTCATGTTACCACCATTCTATTTTTCTAGCAATAAATATTTATTCTAATACAAACCTGAACTTAGGGGCCTGCCATTGACCTCTAGAGTCCATCTTGCTAACTCACTGTATTTTGAATTATTTACATAAAATGGGAATCTCCAGTCAAAGACCATTAGGAAAACCTAGTCAAGAACAAATTTCGGGAAGGTGTATATTCACTTGGGTTGTGAGACTTGTGTTCTTGGTCTGAAATAAATCAGCCACAGCTGGATATTGGGTCTTCCCTTTTTTGGGTGATTTATTATGACTATTGGCCTATTTGTTCTTCCAGAATGGGTTTCTTTCTCCAGCTTGAGACTTCATTAATCATATTTTTATGTAAATGACATGTTCTCAGAAGGCTTAAAGTGTTTTGACAAGTAGGTATATTTCAACAAATGCCATTTTGCCAAAACATCCCTCACAAGAGGCAAATTAAATGGTGGCTTTCGGAGCCCAGAGCTAACTCATGAGTTGTGGGTGGAAAGGAAACAGTATCTGATTCTGACTCCTATAACAGGTGGATGTGTAATTTGTTGCTGGCATACATTAACAACAAATTAATAAATCATCTCTGAAATGAATCTGGGGAATTTTTTTTTCAAAAGCAAGTCTCTGGAGCAGAATGCCCCCAGGGACCACGCCCTGTATGCTACAATTTACTCATTACATTTTGCTTAGAAGTATTCCCAAGGATGAATATTATACTTGGATTTATTCAAGAAGAATAAAAAAGATACTTATTTATGCTCTGGGCACCTTTTACATAAGTTAATAATACAGTAAAAACTTATTCATAAATCTCTGAATATAATTTCAGCCTTTTGCTCAGCAATGAATTCAGACTGCTTTTAAAATACTAATTCTCCTTCCAGCTGGCTTTCACACCTCCTCCATCCTTAAATGTAATTGGGTTTACAAAAAGGGTCTAAAAATCAACAGGTTACATTGTTTTGAACCACTGGCAAAAAGACAAGTAACATACTGAATACATACCTTTCAGGGGTTCCTTCCTCTCAGTTTTTCCTGGTTTATCAGGTTTGTCTCCCTGAATTACTAGCTACATATATATAAAAAAACCCCACATAATAAATCTGTAATCTGGAGGAATTATGTAGACTTATTTCATTAAGGTGATCGAGGAAAAATATTTGTAAATTCAAATAATGGATTTTAGCTCTGAGTTGCAGGTACTAGGTAATGTATAGACCTCCCTGATGTCAACATTTAATTCCAGGTCCAAGAGAAATATTTTTCATTGAGTAAGGCTTCAGATGTTAGACCATATTTCTGTAAAATAAGTAATTATTCAGCGACCTGAATCTAATCTGTGAGATCTCTTTTGGTCTCATTATACAAGCACCCTGACTAAGATTTCTGACAGAGGGAATTCTTTTCAGCCTTGGAGAGCACAACTTTCTATTCTTAAAAATATGAAAAAAAAAGCTTGCATATTGCTTTCCATGCTCTTTTTTCTTTATTTTTAGCTGTTACTTAAAATGGATTAAAAAAAGCACATCTCTGTTAATCAGAGCATAACCTCAGGAAGAGCAGCTGTTCAAACCAGGGACCACTGCCCATTCAACTTTCAGTCCATTTTCGGACAAGACTATGCTCCACATCCTAATGATTTAGATGACAAAAACCTCCCATGTCAACTTCTACTACTAAAAGGCTAGCATACTGTAGTTTCAGGGGCAAAATATTTTCTTTGTAATGCTCAAGTTTCTGTCAACAAGTAAGTCACAGAAAATACAACTCCAGTTAAAAGACAACTGTGAGCTTTACATGCAAGCACAGTAATGGTTTTGCATACATTCATCTCACCAGCTTTGAAGCAAATGTCATTTCACAGAGGTGCAAGCACTTTTTGGTTGGTTAAATATTTCCTCATTAGGAAATAGGTCCCTGCCTTTAAGAAATAGCATTACAAACATTCAGTAATTTCATTATGTCTTGCATGTTGTTGCAGTATCCAAATACATTTCCAGTCATAACAGGTAAATTATTGTTGATAATAATTAGCAGTACAGTGGAAAGAGATTGAAGCAAGACTTTTCCAGGCCTTTAAGGAATATGAACAGCCAATTTAAAGTAAAAAACCAGGCTGGAAAGAATGCAGCAGCATCAGCAATGTATTATTGAATGAATTAGAGGCAGTAATTCATTCAACTGCTTTGGGATATCTAGTAACATACCAAGGGAAAGGCATCTCCTCTCTGCCTATCTTGTGCAGAACCTAGACTGGATATTTCTGCAGAAACTGTAGCATGCTTTTACATCTTACATTTGTATTAGCAGGTGCTAGCTTCCTACAAAACACTTCAAGCTAGTGTGTTGTCAGTTTTGGATAGGAAAATAGCACAGTTTTGCAAACAATAGCTCTGTGATGGTCAATGGCAGTGAAACATGAGCTTCTGCACATCAGACAAAAGCCCTTGTAATCTCTATGCCAAAAACCAGAACAAGCTATGCAGGATGGACTGGCAATCAGAAAGCTGGTTTTCAGCCACAGAACATCTTACTTGTATAAGGGAGACTGTTGTGGGATTTTGTGTTTTGTTTTGCTTTGTTTTTAAATTTATTCTAGTTTCTCCATGACATTTCCCTATTTTGTGCTTTGGAAAAAAAAAACAAAAAACAAAAAACACAAAACAAAAACAAAACAAACAAACAAAAAAAAACAAACAAAAATGAGCTTTGAAGGACATTACTGAATTGAGTGTCAGCAGACCTTAAAGTGGACAGAAAAATCTAATTAAAGTTTCTTCACGTTATCAAAATGGTATAAAGGGATAAAATGAAGGGAATTTGTGTGAACTCCAAGCTAGAAACATGCAGAAGGGACCACTTGACTCCGTCTTGAGAAATAAAAGTAACTTGATGTATCTGGGCATGGAGCCTGAAATGTGGATAAGCAAAAACCAGGCTGGCGTAAGCATAAGCTATTTTTCTTTTCCCAGTGATAGGCTGAAGGCGATCTCGAGTTAATTCAAGAGCCCTATTCTGTATGTTGATATCCTATAGTCTCAGAGTTTGCTAATCTCAGATTGTAATGTTTGCCATTACTTCTTATGGACGCCATCAGAGCTATGGCGTTTGGGTAGAAACTTATCTGGGAAGGGCAGACGTTGCCAAAATTTAGAAGGCTCATTTTTCAGGGCTATGATGACTGCACATTTTTGACTCTACAATCACAGTGCAGAAAAGCCGTCAAAGTCCTGAAGCTTTTGATCTGACAAACTTAAATAAGATTTTTCTTTTGTATTTTAACTCTACTTTCTCCACCCCCTAAAATGTTTTCATGTTCAGCTTCATATGCAGTCCTCTAATCTTTGTCAGATGTGTCTGCAGATCTTTACCAGCTTTAGACATGTGGATATCTATTTCTTTGTAAAGGATTTAATACATGTCCTTTTTCAAGCCTGCAGCACTTAGGTACAAGCATTATGTTTTGGAAATAAATCAGGCTGGTCATATTCCCATGTTTCTGTGAAACACATCAGAGTTAATAAAATTTTCTTTTGCATATAAAAAACATAAAAAAAAAGGACATAAAAATGTTTTTAAGGCTGCTAAGTCAAGCACTCTTCAGATGAAAAATGCTGATACTGAAACTGCTCATTCACCATTTGATTTGCTTTATGACGCACTTTGTAATTAAAAGATCACTTTTTTTTCTAATAGGATGCTGGATTTATTGAGAAAAAAATATGTGAGTAACTAAAACTAGTTTTATGACAATTGTGTAAGCAAAATTTTTCCCACAACTTAAAGAATTTTTCTTTGACTTCCTTGCAAATACTGAAAAATTATAAGCTCTGACTGAACTGCTATTAGCTTTGAAAAAAATAAAACACCCCAAAATGATTTTCACACCATAGATTTTGAAAATTGCTGAAACATTACTCTGGATGAAAATTCAGCTTGAAGCAAAAAGATAAGCATGAGAAATTTTGTTCTCAGTGACCAGGGTGTAGTATATTCATAAATAATCTAAAATAGTTTATAACAGAAAATTTAAAAGTAATTTATCAATGTATTCTAAACTTTATTGTATAGGAATATTGTTATCTACTTCACATAAAATTAAAAACAAGAAGTAGCATATATGTGAGATGTTTTTCTGAATTTCAGTCATCTAATAGTGTATTTGATTTGCGACAAGTGGAAGACAGTGAAGTAAGATATAATTTAGTTTTTCTTCATTAGAGTGTTTGAGATAGAGATGTTCCCCACCACAAAAAAAAACAAGTGCAAAAAGAAGAGATATTATAAGGAGGCACTAATTTTTTTACCTAAGGGAGGTAAAATGTTTCCAGCTGAGTAAGTCTGAAGTCTGGTGCTTAATGTAAAAGTAGGTGATGATGCATGAAGCAGTTTGCTTGCTTCAGCTGACTTACTAAGTGCTCATCTACAGAGCAACACTTAGAAAAGTTAAGATAAATGAACTAATACAATGAAGTTAAAGTGCATTAGTCAGAGACCATTAAATCTCTGTGTAGATGCTTTTATTGAGAAGTAAAAAAACCTTAGAAGTAACCATAGATGCTACAAGTTAATTCTTCATGAATGCTCCAAAAAAGAGAGGAGAAAAAAAAGGAAAGGGGCACAGGCCCACAGGTCCAAAACAAAAATCTAAGGAAATCACAGTAATTAATGGACTATGAAAGCATCTGCACTCATTCTAAATCACCTCAGTTACCTGAGGAGGTGGAAGAGGCTTGCCTCTGACTTTGCCCAGGTCCTCAACAGCTGGCACTACACATGCACACTCTGCTTACTGTAGCACCTAATCCTGCACTGGATTTAGCCCTACAGCACTGCATGTAAATGCCTATATAAGAACGAGACAAGGTCTCATGAGTTACACGTTTATATAATTTAAAATTAGACTTAATTGCAGCAGTCAAAAAGTATTACATCCATCTGAAATGAGATTCAGGTTTAACAACTATTGGTGGTAGTCAAACTTCCCACAGCGCTGGCTTCATCCTAGGCTGCTGTAAACCCATACAGCTAAATAAATAATTGACAGCTGTATTTTAGCCACTACAGTTACATTGCTATCTGTACCATGTTAACTAGTTTGAAGTTAACTCCTGTATCTCTGTAGCCATACCTCCAGAAATTATGCAGCCTTGTGTCAAACATGAATATGCCATTCAATTTGCTAACTTTGTCAGTTTACATGCGTTTCTAGTACACTGTGGATTTGTATGGTCCACTTCTATTTATCTATTTAGTTGTCTCACATACCTTGCCTTACAGTTATAGCAAATTAAATTATAGGGTCATATTATACTTGCCTTTATAAACTCATAATTTATCCATATGCCAAAATACGGACAGCTTTATTTTGTGATCTTTAGAATCTGCCCAAAGAAGTGGTAAATGCTCCAATCCCTGGCAGGGTTCAAGGCTAGGCTGGACAGATCCTTGGGCGACATGGTGTAGTATGAGGTGCCCCTGCCCTTGTCATGGGGTTTGAAATAGATAATTTCAAGGTCTTTCCAACCCAACCATTCCATTGTTCTATGATTCTACGATTATCAATACCACCCTATTGACCACTTAATAAAGGCAGGAGGGACAGATATGTGCCATGCACAGTAAATGAAATAGTTCTGGAGGGCCTGGAATCTGTTTGTCAAATCAGGCTAAATTCAGACATACTTTCTGCAGCAAAAGAGAGAGACTAGTGTTAATTCATAGGCAAACAAGTGTCTGTCCTATAGTCACTGGGATTTAACGTATGGTTGTCACAGGTCACATCACATTGTCTTTTTCCCTCCCTCACTCCAACAGCAATGTATTAGTGAAGTATGTTTGGGAAAAGCCACATGGTAGATCGGCCTTTTCAGTTCCTTCTTAATGTCTGTTATAATAAGATATATTTCCCAGAAATGCAAGACAATCCATTTCACTGTTAAAATCAGTTTTCAAATAAAAATCAGAAATGATAAGTCCATCTGGATTATCATTAAACCTTCCATTTGAGAAGGTACTTACATGTACTTTTATATTGATATATTTTATTATTCTTCTTCCCAGTTTACAAAGTATTGCATAGTTACGTTTTATTCATTGACTGTAATAGTAATAACAATTATAACACCTACTACTTAAACAGCCTTCAGCAACTGCTTAGAGTTTTATGTTACAAAATGACAAACTCACAGGGCAGCTGCCCCAAGCTGAGAAAGCCCTATCCCTCAGCCTTTTCTTTTGGGCAACTGCTCCAGCCCTGACCATCACAGCAGCCTCAGGTCAAACTCAATACAGTTTATGGATGGCTTTCCTGAACTGGGAAGCGCAGAACTAGATATAGCATCTAGATGTAGTCTCGTGAGAGATGAGTACAGGGGGATAATTAATACCTTACTGCTACTGATGGGCCAAGCTCATACAGTCCAGGGTGCCCTTTGCCCTCGTGAAAGGACTAATAAATTAGATACCAATTTGGAAACACTCTATTTTATAGTGACTTTGTGCTTATGTGTGTACATAATTGTGAAATAATTTAATTTCAGTGCTCTTAAGCATGAGAAAATGCTCTGGTGAATCATTTCTCATAGTATTTTTTTCCTTTCAGGATAAAGTTGACTAAGTACAACAATTAAAAAGTACAACAATTGAAATATTGCTGGCACTTTGTCAAAATATTTAATTAAAAGCAAATTTTAGAGCACAGGTTTGCCTGGCTCTTAATGCCATAAGAATCTTACAATTTCAGTCACTTCCATCTGGGATTTTCAGTAATTATATCTATTTCCCTTATTTCAGTAAAACGTTTTCAGAATTACACTTGTGGGTGGAAATCCCTCGTATATCTTGGGACTTGGATTCAGGGAGGTTGACTATTCAAAAAATTTACTTAAAATTATTTTTAGAACTGTAGTATCATATTTTGGGGTGGATAACTGAAATTTGTTCGTAGTGTTTACATTTATTAAAAACATTCATTTTACCTCTGGATTTTTCCTATTAAAAACAATAAAATATTATAGTTGCGCATACTTTCTGGAGGTACTTTAGAAGGTAACAGTAACACTCCCTAAAGATTCATGCCCTTATCATACTCTAGCTTGAGGCCAGATGGAATGTTTTCTTATAATTTTTGCTCGTATGTACAAGATGCATTTTTGGAACTAAATATGAAAACAAAAACCAGAAAAAATCTGTCCTGTGCTTCAGTAAGTGATTGTATAACTAAAGAGAGCATTATCAGGGCATATGCATAAAGTGACTTAGTTCTATGATACATGAATGCTTTTTTTCCGGCATTTTATAAAATCTTAGTAATCATTTCTGCAAAGTTCATGTTTTTCTATATAAAGCAATGAACTTCTGTATAGATAAAATGGTACAAAAGAGGATGTATTTTGGTCAAGGCTGCACTTCATTTGTATTTTTAGAATACTGTGTATGAAAAGACCTTAACTGAGATCCCTTGCATTATTGCCTGGCTAGGCCATTGATACCCTAAAAAAACTAATTTTCATACAACATGATTTATTAAGTAGGTGGGAAGCAGGTCTAGACACTTCAGATGACCCTGATTAGCAGAGACTGGAAAGGTAGGAATAGGGGTGTAAAACACTATAAAAACATATAAGAATACATACAGAAGTGAATATAATTGTGTAAAGGAGCATGTGTGGATATACATTCTACTTTTAATAAGCTCCCTTCTTGCTTCCTCCTGTCATAACTAAGCATAGCAGTAATGCATCAAAGAGATGTTCATCAGATTTTATGCAACCTAACCTTTACAGAGGAGATTTTCTTAGGCAAAAAATCTACACATATCCCAGGAAAATTCTTTGTTTACCTGACCCTTGAAAACCAGTCCAAACCAGTTCCTCTGTGGATTTTTGGAAAGTGCCAGTTAGAAAAGATTGAGCAATCTGAAAAAGAGTAGGTTCTTAAAATGGAGGCTTTTCTTATCTCTGATACACACCTGTCTCACTGTTAACTATGCCTTTGTAACTTGGATGGCACCCACTGGCCTATAAATTTGCTTTTTTCCTTGCCCAACACACTTCACACTCTTTGCACCAGAGGAAGTTCATCTGCACTCTACTCTCTTGCACCTTTGCTACAAAAAAGATTTCTGGATAAGTTTGGATAGGAAAATATTTTTGATGACTCTACATTGACAATATAGCCAAACAAACAAAATAACACTATTTGCTAATGTTAAGGTATAGACAATTCTTTGATAATTTACAGCTTGAATGCTTCTATAATATAAAAGTTATAACATTTGTAGTTATCAAATACACTGTATATTGCGCATATATATATGTATAAAAAAATAATCTGACAGAAATATAAATTTACCCTTTGGTGGTGTTTGTTTTTCATGTCTCTCCAGCTTCTGCTTGGGAATTTCTGAAAACAATGCAATGTAAATTTAGCAATATTATAACACGCTTCACACACAAAATATCAGATACATTTTCATAATAAAAAACCCCTAAGTTCTTTAAATATTGTAAGAGAATCATGTGTCTATCATCTGCATATTCAGAATTATATACCATATAGTTCAATTTTATATACATATGCATATATGGACAAAAATAATAACATTAAGTAACTTAATAATTACTCTGGGTTTAATTGAGCAACTTTAAAGTCAAAAATATATTTTCCTGGTCTGTAACAGCTATACAGTAATATGTGTTGGTCATGAATCAGAAAAAAACATGCTTTTACTAAATATCTTTTTTGTGTCTTGAGTTGTTTACCAGTATTTTATGCTTTCCAAATTACCTTCAAAAGGAGAAAATATTCTTTTTACTGCATTTACTAAATTTTTTTGAACTCACATGCTGAACTGGCAACTCCAGTGCACAAGAAAAGATTTAATGCTATATACAGATTACAGAAAGGAAAGTTGCCAGGTTAGGGGTCATTGTCTTGAAGAATGACTCATTTGCTTTATACCAAAGCATTGAATACTGTATTGTTAGAAAAGGAAGTGGTACAATATTTACCTGCTTTTGCTACACTATCTCTTTTAAACAAAATTCCTCACTTTTGACATTGAATTACATTGAATTGACATTAAATTACTGCTATATACCTCTGCAACTGATTTTTCCTACTGTGCCAAAAAACAGGATAATATTGAAAATGCAAAGTGTTGAATTTGAGAAAAAGCAAACCAGAATTAAATCAAGCTTGCATAGCACTGTTTGCATACAGTGGTAGAAATTTAAAGGCTGCTTATTACAGGCGCGCAATAAAGTTATTAAGACTACATAGAGTGCCAGGTTTATGTTACCATGCACATATTACCTGCGGTAGGAAACTGGTACAAAATACTGGATCAAATTCATCTTTGACAAAAGCACATGACAAACTCACAGATTCTGTGGGAGATGCTTCTGTAGCTTAGGGTTAGATTTGGCCTGTAGTGTCTAATTAACAAGGAACACTGACCCCAAAATTAATCCAACAAAGAAAATATTATGCATATTACGTCTCAACTTTAAGGAGCTATTTTAATGCCTTTTGAAGAAAACTGAAATCTTCCACTTATACTCTTAGTTATTTCTTCAGGTTGTAACAGCGTGCACATCGCCAAACGGATCCAGGTAACGGTAATTTCACTTCCCACAATTCTGATCTTAGTATAGGTTCTTGAAAATAAATACAGAATGTTTTTATTGGATAGCATTTGCCATCTGAAATACTGATTGTGTCTGGTTTGCAGGAATCTTACCTATTCTATGGTATCAGCCTACATTCTCTTCGGATAAAGAGAATATTATTTCACTGAGCTAAAGTGCAATATAGTCCAAAATACATAGCACTGTTAGCTACTACTGTATGGCAGCGTAACTAAGCTAATTATATGATGACATTAAGCTAAAGGACTTTTTATTCAGTTTTCATCTTGTTCCATGCAGCCTGGGTATGTCGCTTATTTATTGTTATATAAACCTCAAAGGTTGTGATTAGGAAAAAATCATGCCATATTGATTAACTGTATTTCAGCTTAGCCTGGACTATTTTTCTTTCTGCAGCTGTGTGAGGATTCTTTTTCTACCAACTGAGAGAATCCAGTTGATAGAAGATCATTTTCTGGATTTTCAAAGTTCCCCTGCCTGTTCTTCTTGTCACTTCCTCTGCATTGCAACATGCAGTAGAGATATATCTTACCCAGCTCAAGAGGTCATCCTACACACAGAGGTGAATATGGTCCACTAAGTGATAAATCACATTCTTCAGGCAGTCATCTACACAGATACATATTCCTTAATTGCCTTAAGATGCCTCAGCTTTTCTGAGTTCCCACACTTCCCATGTGTCTTGCTACAGAAAATAGACCTCTCTTTATTGAAAAAATAAGTATAAACTTTTGTTCTTTCAAAATAAAAAAAGTCTTTAAATTTGATGAGGGTTTAGGGAAATTCTCACTGCTAATTTGACTGCAAAATATGTATGAAGCAATGACTGTAGAGCTGGCCATTTAAATCAGTCTCACATTCTACCAGCAGTGAAGCTTACTTGACACAAGTACTTCAGTAAGGTACACAAAAATGTCACTTTCTAGAGAGTTGCACTGAGAATCTCATCTAACTTGCTCCTACAATTAGTGTGCTACACATCACAAAAAATCCTGCACAAGTTCCTTAAAGTGAAATACAGTGTGTGCATATATGTTTTTATATATTGCAAAGTAGGGCATCAATAAGATCTCTTCATAAGCTTTCTATTATAGTCTGAGCCATCATAAAAAATTGCAGCCTGGAACACATCAATTCTGACACATTACAAGCTAAATTTTCCCAGCACAAATAAATCTAGTCTCAATATGCACTGATCTTGATCAATTTACAAGATAGGAAATAGTGACTCTTTGATAACTTTAAAATATTTAAAATAAGGAAACACATTAGATTATTGGAGGGGGTTTTTTCTGTTCTGAGAATTTTGATACTCTTTGCTTCACCTTTAATGACAAATAGCTTTAATTTTCTAGTAATCACATCATATCTTATTGCTGAGTTGACAAAGCGGCCATAATACCATAGAAGACTTACAGGGCCAGTTTAAAGCATGCAATTTATCTCTATCAATGTGACACATTGTTAATAAATCCTAAATATTACGAAGTCATGTTTAGAAAAATGACAGTGTCAAGCAGCAGCAAGGATAATCTTCGTCACCACGGCAACCATTCCAATCCTTTATGAGATGACTGCATGGTTTATTAAATTATTGTAAGGGAGTATGTATTTTAAAAGCTGTATTTCACTGTTTGTTTTCTTCAGTTACCAAGCAGACATGAAAAATAATCTTTCCCCTTGCATTCCTTGGATTTTGAATGGGTAAGTACTTTATTTCCTTAAATTTGGATACTGCTTGGCACTGACTTCTCTAGACTGCAGGTCTCGTGCAGATATACAGAACATGCAGATTGATTACTTTAAATAATGCCAAGAAGAGAAGCTAGCAGTCTCCTCAGTGACCATTTCAAGATGCTGAAAGGAAATATATTTGATCATATTGTCAACAGGCCCATATATCTATGTACCGTTGACCCAAAGAAGGCCCTCAAATCAGCTGATGATAGTTTCACAGGCAGCTTTACTGAAATAGCTGTTGATCATGCAGTAGCTATTGAACATGCAGTTAGTGTACTAGCTTCCCCCCCCCCTTACCCAGCTAATCTTCATTAACAGCAGTTCACAGTGTCTAATAGCCCTGCACTGGCTGCACATTATAAAGCACCAGCTGTGGGAAGATCAGGGTGGGAGAAAGAGAAAAAAAAAATAAATTGCAGTTGCCTGAATCTGTGAGTTAATGTTGCATCACTGTGCAGATTTACACCAGTGTAAATGAAGAGCACAGCCCCTCATGGTATGGCATGAGGTTCCTGGTTTCAGGAACAGTTCCTTTTTTTGTCTGTTCTTATGTTTCTGATTTTGATTTTTTTGTTATTTCCTTTTTTGGTATAATAAAATATTTAGCCTTATTCTTAGCCATTTTAATTGTATTGTGTTATGATAGCACCTATAGGACTCAGCCTACATGAATTGTTTTAGGTACCACATGGACTTATAGCATGATATAATATCCTATCTCCTTAACACAGGAGTTCAAACTTTAAGAGGGCTACATTTCTTTTTCTAGTGGGAAAGTACAGCCCTACATCTTGCTTCATTAGAGGATGAAGTGGTGTGTAGCAATTTGGCATTGCTAAAACAGCTCCTAAACCTCACCCTCTGCTGAGTTTCCATCTAATAGTGAAATATACCTTAAAAAAACAAAAACAAAACCAAAAAAACACCAAAAAACACACCCCACACCCCCTCCCCAAAATCCCCACAACAACAAAACAAAACAAAACTGAAACAAACAAACAAAAAAAGGACCACAACAGCCAAACAACAAACCAAACAAAAAGTGTTAATGGTATGAAAGGCAAAGTGAGAAAAGAAAATTATTATTGTCCCCATCTGAAACTCAAAAATGCTTTACTCAAGATAACACAAAAAGCCAGCAAAGGAACTGGGAATTTGACTCTGATTCTTAACATTCAGTATTATCCCCTAATTCTTAAAGCCATTCTGTTTCTACTTAAATAGTGTAGTGAGGTTGGAACATAGGTTAATGTATCTTTTAAAAATATAATTGAACAGATAGAATTTCACTTAAAATTATAATACGTTGTTCTAAGAAAATATTACCAGTTGGTCATCTTTTTTTCATAGTCTTTTACAGGTAACACTGCAATATGAACCATCAGTGTTTTGACATTCTTTTTCTTATAAACATCTAAGTGTGAAAAGGAAAATGAGTCCTATTCAGAGTCCTGGTGAACTGGAGGTTAATAATTTGCTCCTGAGCAGTTAAAACCCTTACAGCTATTGCCAGCAATTTAATGGGGCTATATCCTTGCTAGTTTATCAATACTAATTGGTAGCAGGCAGCTGATTATCCCGAAAAGTTGGTGGAAATAGATACTGAGGGCAAGGTGTGAGTGGTGTTAAGAGCTTTAGAAGATGGAAAGGGTGTAATTTCTAATGTGTTTCTAGATGCTGTCTGTATGAAGAATTGGAGTCAGCTCTCCTGCTGCTGGTATCCTCTGGAGAAATTTGCAACTGTGCAGCTGATGTGTATGTTGAATCCAGATAGTACCAACTGGTGAAGATGACAGTTATGCTTGCGGGGCTAGGAGGAGAATAAAGGAAGTTGTGAGTAGAGCAACTTCTAGCTATCTACTAATATATTGTGTGGCTGTACTCTAGAGGAAAAAAAAACAAGTTTTGTAACAGGAAAAAAAGCATGGTATTAAAAAAAAAAAAAAAAAAAAAGGCAACCAAAAAAACAGGCTATATTTCATTGGAGAATTAAATTGCTATATTATGTCTTTGTGCAGGAACAAAAGACAGTGTAAGAGAAGGATTTAAGTACCAGCATTTAGTGTTGGAAACTGAGTGACGCATGACTAATTTAGGTGACTTCCCTACTAGCTTGCTGGTAGCACAGTCTCATCCTCAGTGTTTTCTTAGATCTTGCCCTGTTCAGAGGATTCAAAGCAACTTCACACTGGGGTGCAGAACAACTTTTCCTGAAGTCGTGTCATAAGAGCTTTCTTGAAAATGTTAAGGGAAATGAATTGCCTCTTACTGATGAAAATGCTGAACAGTTTGTGTACTCATCCACTGTGCGAGATAATGGGCCTCAGTGCCTTTTAAATATGGTTTCAAAATTATTTATCCATCTCTTTGGAAATCACAACTACAATTTAAAGAGAGAATGTAGGTTTCTTTTTTCTTTTCTTTTTTTCTTTCTTTCAAATTTTGGCAAATTATATAGTGTTTCTTTCATTTGCTCTGTATGACTGCTTTTGACGGAGATCACAGAATACTATTTCTCATTTTTCTTGGTGCAAAGCCTTCCGCTTTGGTGTATATTTACCTCAAACAACATGTTGTTCCAAACTGTAAATGTTGCTGTGAAGTGATGTTGGTTTTCCTAAACTTGTTCAGCAAAAGCTCAGCTGCTCCACCTTAGTTGCCTTTATTCCCTCCACTAGATACTTTCTTTGACATCCCTAAACAGCTATCAGAGATAATAGAGAACATGATCTTCAAATTTTTCTGGACAATTTACCTATCTTGAGCAGCCTACAGCAAACAAGTAGATTTTATGTTCCCTCAAGAATGCAGGGATTTAACATGGCCTTCCAGATATGTGTTAAGCTTTCTTTGTAAAACCAGAAGAGGACAAAAATAAATAGATTAAATTCCAGTTCAACAGGTATTCAATTGTTCCCACGTTATTGTATTTTCATTAGTCTATAATAAAAATTCACTGTAGATGACCTGCTGGCATCCTCATCATCATGCTGAGATGTGCTTTTATTTCAGTGTGGTGCTATTTTTATTTTTCAAGACATACATCGAAGGAGATGCACTGCAAGGAAGACATTTTCAGAACAGTTTGCATGCTATTTTCATAACAGCAAAACATATCAGGCCCTGTAAAGATTTTATTACAAGCCAGTCTTTCATAATCTCGAACTTTCTAAACTGAAATTATTCCACTCCTTCTTTTCTCATTATTTTGAAGACAATTAAATATATACATACTTTTCCTTATTTCGATGTTTGAAATAACATTCCTCTTATTATAGAATAATAAGAGTAGACATATATCATCACCTGAATATATACTTATTATTTTATCACAAAATTACTGATTGTTGTGATTTCCCTTTGTTGTTGTGTCACTGTGTCATTGACCTTCTGCCTTTGTTTTTATATGTTTGGGAATTTCATGTATCTACCAAGCCTGCTTAAAAACTTAAACCCACAAAATATTTCAATACAGAATTTTCTTTTAGCAAAATAGAAAAATATTTATTTTTCCTGAAAAGCTGAGAGGAGAAGGAAAGTATGAGGGAATTAAAAGCGGAAGATATTAAATGGTTTTCGACTCTAAACATTTTTTACATGGGAGTAATTTTTGTTCCAAGTGTGTAAATATGTTAAAAATATTTTTCTCATTCCCAGACTGCAGTTCTGTACCTTGGTTCTGAAATGTAAAAAGAATGCTAATTGCACTTTGATTAAAAGAAAGCAAACCAAAAAGTAACCACAAACCCCCTAACCCAAATAAATCAGAGATAAGAGCCATGTGATCAAACCCAGGCTTTTCTTTTCCTTTTGTGGAAAGTCAAATTGTCTTGAAATGTTTCTTTTTTATGGATTCCAGCCTGTAAAGATGTTATTGTACCAGCTTTAAATGATGTTTTTCATAACCAGTTTTATCAGAGTCTGCATTTAATTGAATGTTATTTTATGCCAAAAAAAAGCAGACAAAACTTGTAGGCTCTAAGTAGAGCAAAATGATATAGACGGTAATACATAAAATCTCTAATCTTGACTAGCATCAAAGAAGTTTTTTCCCATACAAATCTATTCAGTAGGGGTGTTTTTGTGAAAGAAGGAAAAAATAGAAAAAAGAAATTACAAGGCTAACCACAGTCCATTTGCTCAGCTTTAAAAATTGTTAACCCTGCAGATCCCACCATGGTGTATTAGTCTTCAAATGCATATTCCTACGTAAATTCAATCACTTCTAGAGCCAACTGGGGGGTTTTGGGTGGGGTTTTTTATGGGTTTTTTTTTGGGGGATTGGGCATGCAGAGATATTGTTTCTGTGGGTTATGAGCATGGGGCTCTACTTTTCATATCCTCTCCTTGGCACAGCAGTTGCTGTGAGGGGATCTGTGTGATCTGAATTCACTCAGAAACACTGAGGACCTCCAGTTTTGGTGCTGTGGATTTAACTAGTTTTGGAAGACCCCCTTACTTCCCAGGTCAGGTATTTACTCTGTCTCAGGAACACCAGGCTCCCAGCCAGGGAGGCATCTTCTCTGTAAGTCATAAACTCCTCAGTGCTCCATTGCTGGGGCACAAATGTTTTCCACAAAGGTAACGTGGATAGTTTTGCTTAGTGTTTTCCCTGATTTAACAGGATAGCTTAAACAGCTGCAAGCCTTTGCACTACTACACTTACCAGGATTTCTACTAGCCTTATGGCTCGAAATTCTTTCTACATCTTTTAAAAGGTAGCTGGCAAGTCTGGATTAAAATGTTTCGACTAAAGTTGAAACCTACTCACCCTTCTTCAGTAGGCAAAAAAACTACAATTGAACAACCCTGTTCCCTAGTGGCATATAGTTTTGTTTCATCTGGATAATATGGAAAATGGCTTCTTCCCATTATAAAATGCTGTTTTTTCATGTGTATGCTACTATTGTACTGATCAGAGTAAGTAAAACAAGATGAGATTGTTAAAAGAACATTAATAACAGAGATGGATGCCACAAAAAAGCAAAAAACATTAATCTGGAAAGCAGTTTAACATCTGAGAATTCAATCAATCAATGATTTTCATCTTTTAACACAGGGTGTACTTTACACAAAGATATGCAAAATGCGTTGTAGTAAAGTGTAGCCTAGAGAGACAGTGAAAGCCTCTTAGAGAGACCTATTATAGCAACTCATATACAGAAAAGTGAACGTTACCATATGGCAACATGAAGAAACTGAATTCAGAAGGCATTGCCAGTGCAAATAGATATATACTTTAGGGATTAACGGAACTGCATAATTAATTTCAAAGACACATATAACAACCACACTGGCAACTCAGTTTTTAGGTTGCATCTTTGGTATTCTGAACTTCTTTTCTCTATTCAATTTTTTGTTTGAAAACAGTTTTATGGACATATTACCTCCAGAAAACCCACTTGTTTTATTTTTCCGGATTTGTTACTGTATAGCAAAAAGACTTCTAATTTATAAAAGACTATGTTCTAATTTCTGTATTCTGGCCAGAAATATAGTTACCATTTTAGCTAGCAATGTGAATTTTTCCAGATATTCTTCTGAGATAAACTATAAGAAATATTTATTTATAGCTTATGGTTATTTTAAACTGTAGAAAACCCTTGTAGCAAAGAATTTTATATCTAAGAATCTGGACTTCTGTCCCATCCGCTGGGTGAGCTGGACTTTTGGTCTGATCCTAGATAACTGTTCTTATGTACTTAATAGATAAAAACAGTCTGACACACATTATAAATTGCGGGACCTTAAATATTTGTGAGCATGTTTTTAACTGCCCTATCTAAATACCCAAGCTAGTTCTTATCAGGTGTTTGCAGCCTAAAAACACTTCCAAACCCAGTTTAGCATCTAGGCTATCTAAGCAGATGGTTCCTACCTCTCCCCTTTCCCATGCAAAACTGTCATAGAAGTCTGCCTGATTACTCTTAAAAAGAGATGTGAGAAACGATCTGGTTTCAAAACCTTCCCTTTTGGAAGCATTTTGGTGGTTGTTGTTAGTGCAGATTAATATTCAGATCTGAACAAATAAATAGTTTGTGCTGTTGTGTTGAATAAATAGAAGACTGAAAACAGAAAAATAAGGTGCTTTGCTGAACAGTTAATTTATAATTACCAAAATTTTTTGCAAGTTTTAACAGAAATTTCTGGAGGTTTGTGGTTTCTTGTTTTAATTTATGATATTTTAAACTGCATTGTTCTAAAAAAAATAATAATTTATAGCCAAGTAAAAAAAAATAAGATCATTTCATATAACTATTCTATACACTTTTCTACCTCATAAATAATCTAACTCACTGAAATTTAGCAATCTGTCTCTACCTCAAGGAAATACTTTCTTTTTATTTCTGATATAGAATAGTCTTATGCAGATTAAAAAAATGGTTAACAGTATCATGAAGGTGGCTAATTTCTTACTGTGCTTTCTAAGTTAATTGTATTTATTGAAATAAAAATAACTTACATAGTGACCTACTCATGTGTTTGTGTGTGTGAAAGGGAGTGCAAGAGAGAGAAAGACAGAGGATTTAATATAAGCCAAAATATAAAATCAAGGAAGGATGTGTTACAACAGCAATTTCCTAAGCTTTGAAGAATAGAATAAAAAAACCAAATAATTCTGACCTTAGAATATTTTCCAAAAGTTTCCAACAACTTACTCATAAGACCACATATCGGATTCATGTTTCCCAGTCAGAATGCATTGACTTTAACATACAAAAACCTCTACTGTTATGTGTGCAGTGTTTTTCAGGTGTATCCTGGCTACCTGAATGAGGAATCCATGTTCAGATTTTAAATTGTCAGATACCCATATGTAAACTAGAGTGAAGTTCCAGAATAGTTGAATAATTACATTATTAGCCACGGAAGACAATGCTGAAGTGTCTCCGCTTGCTTATATTTACAGATCATTATTTCTAAATTTGTGCACCAGGTTTCTCAACTCTACTGCAAACTTGCAGCTGATATCAGTAATGTCCATCAAAAATAATATTTATCTTTTTGTATAAAAATAATTTCTAGTAAAAGGGACCAAAATATAAGAAAGCATACAGCTGTCAAATAATTGACTTTGTCTCTAAACGTAAAACTAAGCCTGAAAAAATGAACTAGACTATCAGTCATAAAAATTGTTATAGAAAGAAATAAAGCTAACAGCTTATTAAGCCTTCAAGAAACCGTTATTAAGCTTCTCAATATCTTTTGTGAAAATGCTCTGCAGTTTTAGCATGTTAATGCCCACTGTTAAAGACTGCAAAGTCCTCTACAGGATATTCTTTTACTACCTCCACCAAAGAACACTTTTTTTTTCTTCCCTGGACAATATCAACTGTTCAGTCTTTTCCAATTATTAAAGATAAATATTAGTGATAAGACTTGGACTAGCAAAAATAATTGCAATGGAAAAGGCACTAGAGAGGAATTTTCATCCTTCCAAAAGGATTCTGAAACTGATATTAGTACCATTGCATGTTCAAGCCTATTGTCATTACTTGTACTTTTATTGTCTTTGCTTTCAATTTACATCTCTAGGAAGGTGATCTTTACTTTCCCTGGATTTGTAATTATCATTACACTTTTCTTCCTTCATCCCTACAGTGTCCTTACTACTCCCCTTGAAGTTTTTCCAGTCTGTAATTGTATTGTGTCTTCTTAATTTTTCAGTTAGTATATTCCATTGTAAAGTGAATTTTGTGCTAACATTTTAGCATTCATAATATCTCCTAGTCAGCAGAAGAGTGAAGTCTTGTCCATACACCAAAACTAGCTATGGAGATTTTTCAAAAACTTTCATCCTATTCATGAGTACCACAATAACTGTGGATTTGATCCAATACAGATACTTAAAAATCAGGCACAGCAACTATAATACATCTTTCTAGAGTGAAATTTGAGAGGTGATTTCTGTAAATAAGTGCAAACCATGAAACTGTTCATCTTTTGGAGAGAGCAGTAGTGTTCTGCACAGTCTGGGTAATCTTTTTGTTTAGGATATTCAAACGCCACAAGCGTGTCCTGCTTGCACGAGCTTGTCTGAGTCCTCACTTCCCAGAACTGCCTTCTGCACCCCATGAGCTTTAGCCCTGGGAGTTAACTTCACTGTGCCTAAGCAGAAAATCTGTTGACTAAACTTTATCACAGAGCTCTCAGAAAACTTCCACGTAAACTCAGACCCAGGAAATTCAGCTTCTTGTTGTTTACACAATTTTAATAGAAGCCTGCACAGAAAGACAGTAACAGCTCTGAGGAGCTCAGAGCTGCCTGTCACTCAGCAGGTATGCACAATATCTGCACTGGCATGCCTAAGGGACTGGTGGCTTCAGGCCACATACATATTTATGTAGCCCAGAAGAAAGAGGTGACAAAATCACATATAATAGAGGACAAATCTTAGCTGCTAACATGAAATAGAGACCTCCAGTTGTCTGGAAATTATAACAGATTATTTGAGGATGTTGGTATGTGAAAGCTGATGGCTATACCCAGAAAGGGCCTCAGACCTCTTTATTCATCAGCCCTAGTCAAGAAGCAGCTTTTTGCAGAGAGGCAAGGATGGGACTCCTTGCCCCCTGAAAGATAAAGAGAAAATCTTGAATGCAAGTCCAGGAAATAGAGAAACCCACTCAAAGTCTATTTTACTGCCCATGAAGTATGTTTGAGCTTGGGCTTTTTCACTTCCATGTGGCTGAGTTACCCTGTAAGATAGTAACTCCGAAGGAATTACCAGCTCCCTGTCCATTTTATTCACACCAAAGATAGAAGACTTTCTCATGCATTTATCTCCAGAGCAGGTCTAAGAACTTTGAATACCTGGGAAAACATTTCAAGCTGGCAATTAGGTACTCAGCTTCTCGGATGGAGGACTTTTAGGCCTGAACATTCACCTTATCTCTTCCAACTGACTAACTTAAGCAGTTTCCAGCTGGATTCTATTTTATTGCCTAGTGTCTGAATGCAAAGTGTAAGGTATGTTACTGATTTTTAAAGAAGCGGGCATTGCAATGCTGAACATGGTGTTGTCCAGAATATTTGTACGGATTAAGCCTTCCAAGCAGTGAAGTATCCCACAGTCCTCCCAGCCTGGTCAGCTACAGTGGCCCATGGTGAATAGACACCTTCTGTCCATGTACCCAGCATCCCTGCCAACAACGCACTGCATCTTTAGACTCTACATCCACTGTAAAATTAACAATGTGTTTCTCTCTTTGGGAGAAGAGACAGAGCAATGCTGAAACTTTTGTGATTCTGGTGGAATACTGGTGGAATAAAGGGATGGAATGTTCTCCTACACTGTTTATAAATTGTCTTCAGTCCTAACATGAAGGATCATCCATAGAAAGATGGATGGCCCTGTCTTCAAGCCCATTAATTCTTTGGATTCTCTATTGAGACTGACAAAATGTTTCATTAAATAGAAGCCTGATCCAGTTCCAAATAACTTCAGAGAAAGCTGGATTGTAATCTCAGCACCAGCTGGGGTGATAGATTCTTCAATACAGGCATTTACCTATTGAGAATTTGATGAATACCAATTTCAGGTCACATAGGGCTGGTTACAAATCTTGCTATTATCAAGCCTTGGTCAATTTGGAGAAAGAAACATGCCCCAGTTTTGGAAAGCTTTGCATTCTATCACCAGTATCTCAAGATTTTTAATACATTTTCATTTTGACTTAATAGAAGTTGAGCTTAAGTTTCATGTTTCAACATAACAATTCTAATGTCTGAAAAGACGTACATTGCAAATCCTACTTGCTCTACTTGTCTGCTTTAAAAATTCAATGATAACTAAGTAATTTTTTCAACAGGTTCGGTAGTTCTGCTTTTAGTTCTTATTTTAGGTTTCTGTGTTGGCACAAGGTAAAATGCTTTTACAACACCTCACCTTTATTTCTCACCAAATATCCTTTCTATATTATTATTTTTAAACATTATTTCAATCCAGACATACATCTAATTCATATTGGCATTAATAAGAATCCCACATGCAGGGCAAGGGTATAGAAAATATCTGTAATTTTATTTTTTAATGAACATTTTTCAGATTTTCTAGATAATAAGGAAACAGTCAAGAACTCTCAGAGAGCAGAAAACAGTACAGCTAGTATTATTACTAGTTTCTTTTTTAACGTGTTTTTAAAAACCTACAAGGTTAGTAGACTGACATGTAACTAATGACAGAATCTATATCAGAAATATATTAGTTAATTCTTATAATGGTTGCAAAATATTTGCCCTCTAGAGTAAAACAAGTGACCAACCTTTTGTCAGGGAAGGTTCCACTTCACCTAAGCCAAGAGAAAAGAACAAATGTCAGAGAATAGATATCATCATTGTGAAAAAAAACCTCACTTTTTTTTCTCATGTTGGCTCAGTTTAGTGGGGAAAAAAAAAAAAAAGATCAACGAACTATTCTTTATATGATAAATGACAAGCACTCTATTCTGAGATTTTTGATTTTTCATAATGCATCTCACTATAGAGGTTTTCCTGGGTTTACAGTAGATAAACTAAATGTGCAGTAGTAACCAAGGAA
The DNA here is from genome assembly GCA_009867235.2 of Psittacus erithacus. Taxonomy (NCBI): domain Eukaryota; kingdom Metazoa; phylum Chordata; class Aves; order Psittaciformes; family Psittacidae; genus Psittacus; species Psittacus erithacus. The sequence continues at coordinate 19,182 of WYDI02026583.1, read as the reverse complement.
ACGTCAAAATCTGTGTTTGTGCTTCTGAATGCTAATTTGTGACTGTAATTTACAATTTGCTTGATTTTATGCATGTTTCCCTGTTTTAAGGAAAGGTCCAGTCAGTGTTTCCATTTTAGCTCCAAATGATAAAATGTAGATCCAGGTTAGCAAGGTTGCAAATCTAGCAGCTCTTTCAGTGAAATCCAAGGCAAAAAATCAATTTCAGTGGAAATATGAGCACTTGATTGCTGCAGTGTGTTATTCCACCTCCGTGGAGGACATGAAATTTAAAGGAGTTAGCCTGAATGACTGTGGCAAGTGTGCAGCCTCAGCTGCACTGACTCCAGTGAACAGTGGGCAGAGAGTTCACCACAAATTTGCTTTTTATAATATAATGCAGTAAGTTGCCTGCTGTCTTTTCACACTCCTTGCAGATACTGAAGAAATTCCACTTGGGCCAAAGGCTGGTAGGACTGAGGTTTTCAAACACTCTGAGCATTCACATCTTGAATTTTTGTATGTTAGGTATTTTATGACCTCTTCTACTTGCATTAACACTTATCCATTGGAGTATTTGAAAGTTTGCTGGTTCTATGGGAGCTATGATATGATAAAAATGAACACTGTTCAAATTTTAGCAAGGTCTCCATATTTCGCCTCTTCTGTTTCACAATCGTATGAGAGACTGGCTTTCTGCTAGCTGCAAATCATATCTCAGAATAGGATGCCCAGTTCATAGACTTACATGTAGCAGCCTATCTATTAGTATTCATATATAGTGCTAATATAAAAAGCTCATGCACACATTTAAAAGGTAGAAATTTGATAATATCTGAAGTTTATGAATAAACTGGCAAAAGTCACGTTCAGTACATGTGCTTTTTAATTATATTCTGATATAGCCAAATAGAATATGCAATAAACTGCCATGAAGTGAAGATGTCTGTCTTACACTCATTGCTTGTCAAAATGACCCATACGATGTGACTTGATGATCCACTACTGCTCTGCATATACCAGGGAGCTACTTTTTTTATGACAGAAGGCTAGTTATTTCCAAATTTGAAAGGCTGGTTATTTACATTCATTTATCAGATGATGTCGATGAAGAATGTTACTATAATGCAGAAACATAGCTTCCAGTAAACTGAATTATTTGCAATATGTCATCTAAAATTTGGTCACTTCAGCCAAAATGCTAATTTTTCTTTCTTTTTTTCTTTTTCTTTTTTTTTTTTTAATTCAATATATTCTTCTGCCATAAATGTCTCAAATTAAAAAGTTGTAAGTTTCTTGGTCTATCTTGTATATTTATCAGGGTTCTTTAAATTCTTGCTGATTAAAGAAAGTAGCTATTGCCATTCTCTGAAGCAATATCCTGATGCATATTTTGGTTGTGGCTTTGAAGTATGTATAAATTAGTGCTCTTTACTTCAAGATGTACTAATGGTAATATTTAATTCTGACAGCTTTCCTGTAATGGAACATTAAACATGAGATGAAAGCTAACAAAGAGACCAATTTACTGGTTGGAATAGCCAGTAGATGCTTTATTAGCAACAATGTTCACTTTTCATTTTGTTTGGCCTTCTTGTCTGTGAGGTTAAAAGCTGAGTAAGCCAACATAATGCATGTAAAACAGCAGTTAGAGCAGTTACAGTAGTCTTTACATTACAAATACCTTCATCACTGTCATCATCATCACTCCATACGATGTCAGACAGTAAAGAAAAAAAGCCATAAAGCCAATCAGTGGATTCTTCCAATGTCTCATGAATGATTCTCAGTGGTTCTGTGCTGAGCTTGTGAACAGATCTTCCTGAGTGCAGAGTTTAAAACAAAAGCCATTTGAAAAAAAAAAACAACAAAACTCCTTCAGTGATTAAAGTTCATCTTCATGTTATACAGGACTACTTATATTATCTCCTTTAAGAGAAACAAAGATTGTGAGTGTTAATTTTTGTTATTGAGGCAGCTCTCCTTCTTGTCCAGGACTGGTATAAACTGTATCCTACTATATTTGCTGTTTGCAGAGTGACCCAGTGGATAATTTGAGCTGACACTGCAGTCCAAGTTCTGGCTCTTCTTCTGAGGCTTGGTTGGGCAAATTATAAATATAGATTTGATTGTACCTCTTATTCATCCATTTAGATAATCTCTTCCTTTCAGCCCAGCTTTTTTTCCTCTGGCTCAGGCCATCTGCCTCTGAGAATTATTTAGGATCCACTGCAGTCTGTGTCCCACTCCTCATTTTTCATGTTCCCTTGACCCGCCTCCTTTTCACAAGTCCTGGCTGATGAAACTCTAACCACTACGACCTGGCTAACCACACAGACAGGTCATATCATTGCCATGGAGTATGTGTAAAGGATGGGAAGAAGAAAGCTGTGTATAATCAGGGTAAAATAAACCTGAGTCCAGAATAAAGGGGAATACAAATCCAATTGTGACACAGTCAGCTACTTCCAAACACGTACTACTGCATATGTGGTTCTTTTTCTTACAACTGTTCTTGATTTTCTTTCATGTGCACTTGTGCACATCTTAATATTTAACCAGGGCTGGTCCTACTGCTCCTGCAGGCAAGTAAGATGGCAAACAAGGAAGCTGTGAGGTTTTAGGTGTTCCACCTTTGTGGGACCTCCAGTGGAAGCAAGGCCCCTGCTTCCTACTATATCCACACCAAAGGAGAGCAACCATCAGTGGGCAGTACCAGCATTCCCTTGAAGGTTTTTCCAGTTGTGATTTCACCAGATTTCTCCCTACCATGTTCTAAAGGAACTTTCCAGGCTCTGACGGAGTATATCTTCTGACCTTTCTGTCCAGCAAACTTTTATTTTCTTGAAATCTGTGCCAAACACTGCTTAGGAAAAGGAACAACTCTCACTCAGTTCACATTACTGTTCACTGTGCTTGAAAAGGCAGACTGAATGATTGCCCTATCTGTGTGAAGGTTTCCCACAAATGTAGGCAATCACAAAAATCACAAATGTGATTTAAATCATTCACCTCATCTTGTTTCTAGGCATTTCAATAGAAATGCATGCTCAGTAGCAAGATGGCAACTGTATCTCTGTTTACCACTATCTTTCTGTATGCAAATGTTTTAGTAGGAAGTTAAACACAAGTCTCTCCAGAACTATTTCTGGTTGCAGTGTTCTGACTCACAAGCCAAATCTTAGCAGTAATCAGAAGTATTCTTATGTGGACTTGCAGGTTACAAAGGCAGGCAAAGTACAGGCTTGAAGCAACTTCCTTAATGGCAGCAATATGAACAGTTATTTTCTAAAAGTGCTATAATGAAATATACATATAACTTTATTTGAAGTACAAATGTATCACTAAATAATTCCTTTTGTTTCTAATTAGTTAACCTGAAACACAAAAGGCCAGGTTGACTTTCTATTATTTTGTATCTGTTTAGTAATGATGTAGCCAAAAGAAATATTTTTATTAATATTTTCTTGAAAGTTGTATTATATAGATATATGCTGCTAAACAATCTGGTACATCAAATAAATTAATCAAGTGCCATGATGAAATGATATAATTACGAAGAAATATGTGTGATGTCTTAATTTAATCTACTATTGTTTGCACTATTGTATTCAGAATGATTGAGTAGTGTAACAGGGCATGTGCACTTTGCTTCTCATAAGGCATTTTATTTTCATTGGCCTCATGCATTGAGATGTAGAAATTTTATTTTTCAATTTGCCAGAAATACTTTTCTCAATTATTTACAGGGAAAATGCATACTTATTTTTAGGTTATTAAAAGTAAATCTGAAACCCGACCCCTGATGTTGTTTGCATTTTATTCTTATCAAGGTGCTAAGGAATCCAAGGGGACTAATAGAATGGACATTGCCAGAGGGATCTTAGCATAACCAAGGGTTTGATTCACAAGCACGGATGATTTAACTTCAGACAGCTGCCTTGATTTCCACTCTGGCTATCCACCTACCCTTTACTCACTGGTTGCTTAGGAATGGCTCAGTTGCTTTTACAGCCACAGGCTTTTAGAGCTGTAGGGACTACAGCTGCAAACTAGTCAAGAATTGGTGTCAATTTATTTTAATATACTGGTCTATCAACTAGCAGTTCAAGAACCTCTTCACAGGTAGCAGAGCTGTCCTCCCTGGGCAGGCAAAGGAAATGCTCAGAGAAGAGCAAGATCAAGAGCTGAGGAAATTATTCCAACCACCCCAAGGCAAGCCATCTTTGCTGGTGAGTCAGAACCCTCAACATCATATCCTGGTCTTTAATTCATGACATGAATAGCAAACTATGAAAAGGGATTAGAAATTGTAAGTGTCCAGAGGCAAATTTTCCAGCTACACCTACACTAACAGGCCCAAGCTGCAAATCCTATTTAAAATAGAAAGTTTAGGAAACTGGGGGCTGGATAGGGGACACTTCAGTGGTATTTGCAAAATTAAATTTTGCATACAAACAGATGCTGTAAGATCCACTTGCAATTTAATGCACAGGCCTGGAAGTTGTCTCCTTGTGCATAGATCTTCTGTTTGACTTCTGTTATATTTCCTAAATTTTTAAAAAGTAGTGGCAACAGTAACAATATGCCCTAAAATGCTTAAGAGCATCACACCAGGTAATACTGAAGTGAAAATTATTACTGGTCAAATCCATGCTTTTAGCTCTCCTCAAAACTTTGACAATAGCGGGTTCTTTTCCTAGTAGAACAAAACACACAAGAAACAAAGGAAATAAAGCAATTCAGGGTGTAACAAGTAGAGAGAAAGATGTCACTTCACACACATGCAAAGAAAGATAACTATTTTCAGAGAATTTGCATACTCTTGCTTCGAGAATAAGCAAAGTTTGAGCTTGATATTTGGATGCAATTTATATTTTTTTTAATTTACAAATGTCCAGCAAGGGTACAGTATGGTAAATTTCTTTAGAGTATCCTTGGATTCAACACATTCAGACTGGATTAACTGTCTTCTGTCTGACTTTTCATTTCTGGCAGACCTCAGAACACAATTTATTGTAAAACTAAGTTAACAATATACTTCTCTTGTGAGAATGCATTACATAGTATGTAATATATCATTTGTTCCTAACATATAATTATAAACTCTGATTAATATTTTATACATGGCATACAATGTACTATATATATATAGTATATTTAATCTCATTTATCATCTATTATTCTGGAGGTAGAAGGGGCAGGATCTTGAATTTTAACTGTAAACAGCATTTTTGAATTCAGAGAATTTCTCAGATAGATAGATACAGGCTGGGAAGTTTGTTTTATTTTGCTGAACTTGTAAATAAGGACTGAGCCAGTTCCTCTTAGATAATGCAGTAGAAAAATACTAAATGTCTGTCGAAGGAGGAAGGAGGGGAAGGAAGTAGATGATTTCACAGCAAGTTAAACTGAGGGATGAAACATGCAATTAATATAGAAGAATTTTTTTGTCAGTATGTAATTTCATTTAATTGAACCTTAAATTCTCCAGTCTATCTGCCAGATGTACCTTAAAGCCAGGTGTTTCCCTAGTGGTTTTTAGACTCCCTTAAAAACCAGTGCAGAAAGACATACTGTGACCTCCAAAAGGCCAGTCTCTTACTTTCTTCTGACATATTTTTTAGGGTTATATGAATTAATTTCCAAAGTTGCCTGTTCCTTTCCACTGACTAGGAAGGAAAGGAAACCTGAAAAATTAGCACAGATATGACAGTTCATTTTCCTGCGACTGAGGTATGTGACATAGATCCTATTAGTAGTGCTGTTTCATATTTGAATCCTTCTTTTTACTGTACACTTTGGCTAAGCACTTAGATTTGTATCTTTGCATTCATAATTGATATGACTATTCACATCGATAAACCATTTGCATTCCAAACCAGCACTGGCATCACCAACAATGAACTACTATAACATTTTGTTTTGTTATGGTTTTTTATTACTTGGTACAGTATAAGGGATGCTTTTCAGTATAAAAGTCAGTAAAAGTTCAGCACTACTTTGGCACTTTCACTGCTATGAGAATAAGTTTTGCCCTTTCTTTCTTTTTTCTTTTTTTTTCTTTTTTTTTTTTTTTCCCCAATTCTTTTCTCAAAGGCTTTTTGGCAAATGCTGAAATTTGGAAGAGTTAAAGCTACAGAGAAAGAATCCCCACCAAACTGAGTGACTTACTTTGCATACTACCTTTCAAAAAACTTTGCTGTAGGAAAACTCAATTGAATTTTGTTGGGAATGTTTGTTACCTGCTATAGATATCTGTAAAAAAATTTTGAAGGTTGTTTGAATTTTCTTTATGAAACGTATGCAAATTTGGTTAAAACTTCTTTAAGAAAGGCTTTCAGATGTTTTGCAGGTATTAAATACTCATGAAAACTCCCTATGTACTTTGAAACTGGCTTTCATGATCATTATATCAAAATTAAACTGCTACAATTCTTTTTAGTTCTCCAGCATTATTGGTTCAGAAACAATAACTTTTATTTAAAATGTGATAACAAGAATTCTAACCAACTTATTTCTTCAGTTCTGAACTCTGCTTGCATCACATTTTTAACTTCAATTGATTTGAAAATAGAATTCACCCCTTTTATAGTAATTAACAACTCACACTTAACACAGCTTTATAAAATCAACCAATCACAGACTTCGAAAGTCCTTCAGTCAGCATTAGGTACATTCTTAAGACATAAGACAGTTTTCATAGACTGACAAAGTCACTTCAACTTCAGTAAAACTGTGGTATTTTATGAACAGAAGAAACCTTTTTTTCATCAGGACTGATAATGAGTCCTTTATCAGTAGCTTTTGGAAACAGGAATTGATTAATTACATGGTAGCACCTCAAGCAAATTTGGTTGTGTTTCATGGTTTGTGTCATTTATTTCTGTGAAGTGCACAACAAAAAGTGACTAACTGATTTACCTGGGCAAATCACTTTAGTCATTATTCCTGTCTTAATAACTCTGCCACGAATGTAGTCTCCTATCAATCTGCTTTGCTTTTCAAATGGTTAAATACATACTCAGAGTTCAACCTCTTTTAAAAGTTTGGGGGAAGGGGATATAATGAATTATGGTGAATTACTTAATAATTGTTGGATTTTCACCAATTACATATTTTAACTCCAGTGAATTGAATGTAATTAAATTATAAATTGTGGTAATTACCTGGTGTAAAGACTGATCTATGAGATATAATCTAATACACTGATTTTGACAGGGTACAGCTGATGAAGACAGAGAATTTTTGTCATGTTTGATAAAATACAAAAGCCTAACACTAGTTTGCAATAATAAAACATATCTGATTTTTGTAAAATATTCTGTTATAGAGAAACCTGGACTTTAATTTGAATGTTTATGTATTTTTAATAACAATTAGCAGTAGCATCTTGTTCTTACTCTGTGATCTTCTGAAGAGTAATAACATATAAAACTCAATAGACACATGAAGTCTTCCATTATTAATATTGCAATATATCAACATAGTTGTCCTTAACTATTTACCGATTTCTGGCATGCTTACAATACTAATCTGCAGGACAAACTCTAGTGGATATCATTGAATTGTAAGTATAAATATATCAAATTGATTATATTGAATTGTAAGTGTAAAAACTATACCAAACCTCCCTCAGACTCACTATTACCCAGTCATTTCCATTATATAGGTACTTAAATTGTAAATATGAAGACTGCAGTTTGTAGCGTAAATCGCCTCTGTCTCCTTCTAATCAGCCAAATGAGAACAAAGTAGTTGTAACTAGAATCTAGTTACCAAACTTTAGAAAGAAATTCACAAAGTGTCACAAACTAGCAGTTAATACCAGGTACTTTTGATATAGCCACACATTGTTGTATATGGCTTGATTTGAAATCAGCTCAAAGAATTTTGTTTTGATGGATCAGACCCTAATTAGGTTGCGTTTTCTGAAACAGGGAGACATTTTATCTAAAGTGATTTGAAGATTTTTCATCATTGTAAGTATTGAATTCTCTAAGAACACAGATCTTTAGATTAAAAAAGCATTGCTGTTAAAAAATTGTACAATGGCATTTTTAAAGGACAGTTAGGAGCGTAAACTGAGTATCTGTCAGCTTGTCACCGTTTCCTGGGAGTCTCCTGACTGAGGACGTCTCTTAGCTGACAGAACTATTTCAAGCATGTATGAAAACGGGGAGGAGGCTATTGCAAAGAACTTTGCAGCCCTAGTGAGCCAGCTTTGGGGTTAGTGGAGAAGCAGTGCTGCCACATCCTGGCACTCTGCTAGTGCCCACACTCTGTCATTGCTGTCTGTCAGACCGCATGCACACACGCATATTGAGAGCACTGCAGGCAGAAAGTCTTTACCAGGTGGTAAACAGGGATCATCACAATGTTGTGAATAGGTGGCTATAGCGGATGGCAACAGGATGAAACCCAGAAAGGCCAATGAAAAAAAGGAAGAAACACCGTTAGTGATAATGAACATCCTCAGCTGTCACTTGACTAAAGGAAGCAGTTAAGAAGTGAAGTGAGGAGTTATTTAATGTCTGTGGATCTGCTGTTATGAAGCAGAAATTGGAGTTCATTACAAAGAAAACAATACACTGTAGATGTGAAATAATACAGTAAGAGAGCAATGTAAAACATGGTTAAATCAGGCACGGGTATTTTCACAAATTGAAAGTATATTCTACTGCTGAAAAAGAATATATTACATACAGTGGATTTTAGCTGAATTATTTAGATTTCTTCAACAGCAAGTAACCAAAGAATTGCACTACTGCAACTGTTACTGAAATGAATTACTGATTTTGTTTGTTTAAAATTAGAAATTTCACAGATACCATTATGGACCATAAATATGAGTTGCGTTTTGTATCCCATGATGTGTATTTAAACATACAGGACCTTTCTCTTCTCAGATCCTTCCCTATTTATTGAGACAGTTTCTGAAATTTCATATTTTCAGCTTTGTGACCTTGTAAAGTTTGATCTATCACAGTTTATCATCTTATATATGCTAGACCATTTGGGATGAACACAGTACTTGCAGCACTGCAGTACTTCATAGCCTGTCATTCTTTCCAGTATAATTTAATTTTCTAGAGGTTTATAACTCAGCTGTGAGATTTACAGCAGCGTGAAACATGGGAAATAAGATGTCATCTGGGCAGCCCTTCTTTAAACTAGAATAGGGTTTAAATTCCTTTAATTGGTTTCATTATTATGTTTTTTCATTATGGAAGACAGTGAAAAACAAATTGGTTTGTAGGTTTGAGTGCATTATTTGAAGTACCATATAATTCAATTAAAAATCTCATTAAGAACTTTGCAATGGATAAACTGTTTATTCATGCTATGGATTGACAACTTTAAATACAGTAAAAATTGTATTTCAAAAGATTATATCAGTGTTCTGATAAATTCCAAGGTAAGCACAGTAAGGGTCAACGCCTTTTTTACCAATTATTTCAAATTGGTGAGATTTTGAAACACCTCTTTAACCAAGAGACAAAATTATTTGTTCTATTAAGTTTGCTGGTGCTTTAAACTAAGCTGGAAGTTTATTCTTTCTCCTGTATAAGTGCAAAGGTAATATCAGGTTTTGCATATACTGTTACAAATGCAATAGTAAATATAAGAACCATCTTATTTTTGCAGTTGTTAAAAGTTTCCAGTGACTACAAGTTCAACAGAAAGATCACAGAGTGATGACACTCTGGAAGAAAAATGGATGTATACATTCTTAATAATTATTATCTCACAAAAAAAAATAAAAATCAGTAAAATAGCTATATTTTGCTGACTTCCTCTTCCCTTCTGACATTGACAGGCATTGCTTCCATAGAGATTTGCCTGCATTACAGGTCTCTAAAAAGCCTCTTTATGGCTAAGCAAAAGGAATTATCCACCACAAAGAACCTGCTCCTTTTTCTTTTAAGAAAGCAGTCACTACAAAATGGCAAGTTCACCATGCTGTGTGTGTCCGCTAATTTCACTTGGATTATTTTGTGGATAAGTTTGGGTTTTATAGACTTAGTGAGTTTTGTTAGGTTTGATTTAGTCTGGCCTTCAGATGACTGGCTAAATCACTATCAATTTACTTTGAATGTTGAAAGCTCTGAATCTGAAATTAGGGCGGTGTTAATTAGCTGTAATCGGTCACAGAGATGGCAGAGAATTCTGAACACTTTATTAGCCCATTAGCAAACATGGATTCCTGGGCAATCAGTCTTCAGGATTGAAATAAATAATTTAGTTACATTTGCCAATTAAAATATATAATCCAGTTATGTATACAAGAAATGCATGAAATACATTCCTGAATTATGAAACCAATTAAGGTGCGTTTTCTAAACATAACAGATGGTAGTAATAACAAACTGTTGCAAAGCTGACATCAAACAAAAATGAATCATTTTCTGCATTTCTGAAAGCACTGAGAATGTATGAGAGATCTTCCAATGCTACTTACTCAAACACACTACATGCTTCATGAGATTCCTAGTTTCTTATCTTAGACTTCTGTAATGCATGTCACCTTCATACCGCCTTAGAAATATTTCAGTCATGTTTATAGTTGCACAATACAACATGGTAGGAATGCAAGCTTCCATTTCTTTCCTCAAAGGAATGAACATAATAAAGTGAAACACTGTAAAATTTAATTTCTATCTGGTAAATAGAACAAAGGCGAATCTTTCAGCACTGATCTAATTCTTGTCTCATGATTTCCTCAAAATCCACTGCCAAAGCTGACTTGCACATCCCATCTCTGTTCTAACTTCAGAGCAAGCTGACACATAACCACCAAGGAGATCCCATTTTACACATGCAACCCATAACACAGGGTCCCCCTGCAATATTTTACATGATAACCAACACCTCCTGAATACTACAGAGCACTACAGAATTTACAGTCAGCATGTTCTGGATGTGCAAAATTACACAAAATATATCTTAAATCTTTCTATGAGTGGAGCTTGAATTCATGTAATCTAACTTCAGCTACCTAATACCCTATCTTACCTCAGTTCTAACGGCTCCCTTTCAAATACCAAATAGAGAGAGCCCCCCCCCAAAGTGATATAACACATCTATTTTACAATGAAAACAAATACCTCATTTTCATATAGTTACTCTGGTATAAATTTCATCTTATATAAACTGTCAAAATTCCCAAACTTGATAGTTTGCTTCTAAAAGAATGCAAAGCCATAGTAATCAAGAAGAAAAATTTATGGTTTGGCATTCTAATCTTAGAAGCAACTTGAAGTTTATACTGATAAATTAAAAGAATACATATGACCTAAAATATATATACTTATACTTTATGTCTATTTTGAATTAATTCCCTTTAAGGTAATGCGAGCAGTATTGTTGATTGTTAAAATAAGAAAACAACTCTTGAGTTCAAGTCTAAACTACTTTCTACTCTGCTGATGTGTTTCTACTTAGCTCCACGAATATTTGCGTATCTGGGTAACTTATAATTTAGGGCATTCACTTCCTTTACTGGCCAGAGACTAACAGCTCTGCAGTGTAATCAGGAGGAACAAAACTGTGCATATTCCTCAGACACAAGGTTCCTAGCCTGGTTTGCAATGTCAAGCCCCTCCTCTTTTCTGATGAAGTCAGTCCTGTGTAGTAGTCTTTACTAGCAGCTCTGCTATGGAGACAGTAATTTCTTGCCCAGAAATATAGTGAAAGTCTCTGGTGGGAGCCTGTAGGTTGAAGTCCCCTGTCATCTTTGTAGCCACTCTTTAAAATGTTGCAGGCTGCTTCTAGGTCACCCCTCAGTTTTCTCTTCTGTAGGCTGAGCAAGTTTATCTCTCTCAGCTTGCTTCATTCCTATGCTATGCATACTTTCTAAACTTGAGCTTCAGGTAAAGAAATGGGAAAGAAATTGAACGCACTGACTTATGAAAGTATTATTTAAGGAAAAATGCACTGACTATTCTGTGTTTTGTAGATTAAAAATGTACAGTTGAATATAATTTCTTTGGTATCCTTCATTTACATTTGAAAACTGGGAAATTAATTTTAATCATGCTTGCAAAACTAAAGTTACAGTCCTGAAAAGAATTAACTTTTTAATGCAGGTCTGGTTTTCAAAGAACAGGATCAAACCCAAGAGAAAATTTCACTGGGTTTTAGAATCAATGACTCCCTAAAAAATATACTTCAGATTTTGCTTTCTATATGAAAAGATGACATAACCTTCAATGGACACAAAAGGCCAAACTCTCAGAGGGTGAAAATCATTTTAGTGTCAATAATGCCTGACATGTACTCCTAAGTGAAATCTTCAGCTATGTCCATGGACTTTTTATAAAATAATGGGTTTAAACTGGAAAAAACAGACTGAGTAGGAACTCAGGAATAGAAAAGCAAAGGTCATGATAAGAACTGTGGAGCCAGTGTTATCTGTATGTACAAATAACAGTCTAATGAATCCTGATCTAGAGGAGCGCAGCAGTTTCTTCTCTTAACATTTCACCACTAAGACCCGATTTAAAAGGTAGCTTAATTTATCACTTAGGAACAGAACTGTCTTTGGAGAGGAAAAGAAACAAACTTATGAACTCAAAATACTAAAGTATCATCTCGCAGAAATCTCCACAAAATACAAACTGACCCTGCAGATTAAATTTTACATTATTTTATTTCTACAACTTGGTCTGAAAATATCAGCTTCCATCAACACCTGTGGGATTTAACCTCATTTAACCAATACAACATGAACATCAGATTTCCATCTGCTTAGAAAACTTCCTCAGTCTCCAGTACAAATTCAGATTCTCATTGCTTAGCAGTACCCTGACTAGTGTATTGAGCACGTACAAGCTGACGGCTGGTTTAGGAATTGCTTACTCTAAGAGTTTCTGCCCTGGTTCTTGACTGCTCATTGAAAAAAAGTTAAGAACTTGATTGATTGAGTGAGTGTTAATATGGAAAATTAAAAGCAGAATATGGTGGTGTTTCTCTCTTTTTTATCTATCTGTGTTGTAGCATTAAGCATGTGGTGCCATAATTAAAATCTGATGCCTGTTTTGGGAGGATTGTTCAAAAATAACTTTATATTCTGCTGGGACTCAAGTGACTTCCCTCTGAAAATGAAGACAGATGAGAAGCAAAAAAATTTGAGAGGTTTATGATATGTTTTCTCCATATTTCAAGCTTCTGTGTCACTCATTGATCCAGGATTGGTTGGTTTCTTTCAAGATCTATGTCTCAAAACCTTTTTAAGTAAATCTTGAGGTCAATATTGATATATAGCAGGACAAAATTCTATGGATTTATCAGTAAACTAATAAGGTCCAGGAAATTAACTTTGAAACATCAACTCAATTTGTTTTGAATTAAAAGGCTGAAGTTTGAATTTCAATTCCTTGTTAATTATTGTGACAGATGTGATAACTTTAGAGCTGGAGTTCTTAATTTAAAAAAGAAAAAACCCATAACCATTTGTTTTCTGTTTTACATACATGTTTTCCAGTCATTACAGGCTGTTTACCTCACAGAAGTTTGGCTTGGGGAAGACTATGCACCCTTTACAATCACAGATAGTAAATTTATTTTACTTTTCAGTATATGCCATTGCCAGATACAACACATAAAAATCAAGTAGCAGTGAGGTAACGTCTATTCCCCACTCCTTTCCTCTCTATTCTCAACCATGATCATATTCCTTAAGCCACCCACTTCATTTTCATCTTTGCCTTCAGTAACAAATAGGTACCCCAAAACTCTATCTTCAGTCAATTTGCCAAGTCTTAAACTAGGCTAGAATTATCACCTTATTGAAAACAAGGGTGTGACTTAGCTAATATTGAGAATCTAGGCCTCTGTGCTTATGGTTTTTTAAGATGAATTTAGAGTTACCATGTTTTGAAATTAACCTTTTGCACTTTTCTTGCCACTGAGCTATCTAAGCATGTCAGAATACTCAAGGCAGCTATGAAGTTTTTAAAATATATTTCATAAAATGTGAATTATTTTATTCTTCTTGAAATGTTTTTATATAGAAATTGCAACACAGAAATCTGATCATACGTGCTCATATACATATTATATTACTGTCAACATACACATTTTCTAAGGTGACAACAGGCTGCAAATGAAGATATTTAGATCATAAATATGTATGAAGTGTAAACTAGTATGTTTTGACTTTTCTCATAGTAGCTTTTTTCTTGGTAAGCTCAGCAGAGACACTGTTCTGTCTCCAAGAAAGTAAAGGATGTGCATATTTACATAATACATACTCCTTAATATTTTTTTTTTTTATTTCAGTATACACAATGTCAAACAGGATATGCTGAATTTTACCTGCAAAGGCTTTGTAATCCACCAAGTCAAACATCACAATAGCTACTGCTGACCAGGTAACAATCAGAGCAACAACAAGAAGCCATGCTGCTGGTGAGCTGAACGTTGTGACGAGGTCCTCCGTAACAGATTTCTTGCCCACTTTCATGGATGATGAAGGAACAGATTCGTTCTTACCATCTATTATTGTCGTGGTTGTAGACATATGTCCTAGGTAAAAGGACAAAGCAGAGGAAAATAGAATATAACGGAGCCTAAAAATCGAGAATATCATTGCTGTTCTGAAATCAATCTGTAATCAGAATATTTAGCATAGATGTTAATATTGTATTATTAAAGGCAGGCAATTGTGCTTTCTGGAAGGAGTTTTCTGAACTGAGGCTACTTTTAGTAAAGTTAATTTTGGAAATAGTGAAATTATAATGAAATAGCCATGACCAGCCTTTTTGATTATAATATGATATTTTTTAGTCTGCTGTGAATAGCTACAGACTTGGGAGAGTGATTGATGAAAGCATAAAATATTATTACTCTCCAAAGGGCTGTCTTGTTATGGCCTGTAGGCCAGATTCTCAGGTGATGTGATTAAGTGTACTTCCATTGACTGTAATGGAGCTAATGTGTCTATGCCACTGGAGGTTTGGCTGGAATTCTGCTGTCAAGGACACGTATCAATGGCAATAGGAACATATATATTCCATTTCGTCTAATAGGAACACAAACAATTTGCATGTACAGTATCCTAACAAGTTGCCAAACGGATTGTAGTTGATTTAAATATATTTGTGTTATTTCTGACTTAATGATAAAGTCTCCTAAGAAACAAGATTAACAGTGCCAAAGCAGACTGAATTCCAGAAAGCACAGGTTTGTGCTAGAAAGCTGGTACAAAGGTGAGTATTTACATACATTAGCTAAGAAAAAGGGTGACATGCATTAACTGTTTAATGAGCAGTTAACAACAGTAACTTAATTTGCTTCTTCCTGGGGTATTAAGAAATGTTAATTCAGGACACAAGCCAAAACTATGGTTATGGAAACCTGACCACATTTGAAAGTTCTCAAATTACTATTCTTCACAAAAGAAAGTGATGACTTGAAGAATCATGGTTAGTATTCTTTTTTTCAGTATATACAATAATAAATAATAACAGTAGTAAAACCACTCATAACTCCACAGTCAAAAACTAGAAGAGCACAGTGTCTATACTTAATTGGGTTTACAATATATGCTTGTGTGCTGATGTTAAGTATTCAAAGATATGATACATATATTCCTGGTCTGGTTGATGATACCAACTGTCCTAAATTAACATCACTGATTTCAGGTACCCTTGCCAAAATAGAAGTGTGAAAGTTCAAGGAATCAAATGCTGCCTGTTGTGCTCATACCTTTGCGTCTTGCCCTGAGATCACATATCTTCTGTCACAGCTGATGAAATTTATGAAGCTGATAATATTCTAGGATTATGAGGTAAGGAAGGTGACAGAACTGCTTTATACACAGATAAACAGATTTTGTTTCAGTTTTCACATAGAAAATGGCAAATATGCATTTGGAAACCATGACTAGAGCTAAGGTACAAGGCTGTTGAGGACTTTCAGATATTTGCCATCACAACCTCTGCGTAGCCTCTATTTGAGAATCATTATATTGATATTCTTAAATAAATAAGTAAGGAAGGATTAATTCCTTGATATTGCAAGTAGGTATGTGTATTTACCCCTAAAAAAAAAATAAAAATGGCGTAACAAGTCTTCCAATCCTTATGCTAATGAATACTGTTTTGTTCCTTTTTCTGTAGAAAGTGAGAACAGTAATCTAGTGTGCTACTGAAACGACCTTAAGGTATCTCACACGTATCTGTAAAACTGGGAAAGACAATTTTGGTATCAGAGGTTCCCTAACTCTTAATCTGTCATACCCATAGTGTTCAAATCCATAACGCTAACTATTCTACAATTCTTTTGTTTGTTATGTAGTGGATTGCATTTGTGTGTAATTCCCTTAGCTCTACCTTTTAGGCTTCTTTCTGCACAAGCATCCTGACACTGATGAATGCCTTGCTTCAAGCCCTGGAAAGCTGCTCTGCTACACAGCAGTGTTGTATAAGCAGAACAAGATTGGCATATTACATGGTTTTGGTACTTATTTGAAATCTAGTCTTATTTATAGAATGTTTATTCTGTTTATGAGTAATGTCTTTCTGCTAGGATAGAATTTATACACTTTTTTTTTTTTTAGAAAAAATATTGTAAAACCATCACTATTTCCATTTCTTCAAGCATAAATTTTAGATCAAATATTTCACAGCAGGAGGAAAAATCCACCAAGAGACAGCTAGCAATAAAGATCTGATTCCAAAAGTCAAATTCAAAATCAACAGCATTTTGTTATTCTACTGCATACAAAATGCTAGAAATTTGTGCATGCAACAGGTCATAAACGACACATTATGCATTTTTTTTTTCTCTTGGGGATATCAGTCAGAGTTTATGATATGTAAGAGAGAATAGAAACGTACTGTCTCATCTTGACATATCTGATTACTACTACAGCACATCTCCAAGGACATACTAATGAGAGATATTTGCACAGTTATAACATACAAGCAATTAAAACTCTGTGTGTATATAGACGTTGCCTTAAAATTACCATTCAAAGGACCATTCCTCTAGGTTTGTTGCTATGTAAGAATTGTTCTTTCCTATTTAATATACCTAACTTTTCAAATTCAGACTGCTATATGCCTTCTTTGATAAAGAAAAGAGCTTCCCATAATTTATCAGTCTGAGCAATGCATAGAGACAAAGCTCAAGTATTCTGGAAGATTACCTTTTGCATGCTTTTGGCTGCTGATGTAGCTGTGTCAAATTTCTCCTTAAAAACTCAGGACGTTATACAACAAAATCACAACCATCACATTCATTGAAGTGGGAGTGAACAACTATTAACGAGTAGTCACGCTAAAACAAATGCTGTTATACTGCCAGAGATTCCTGATGCAAGTGCTCACAGTACGATTCAGGAGACATAAGAAAGTTCTCTGGTGCTGTTAGAGATGCTTCATGATGTCAGAGACATACAGGACTGGCAGGCACCATTTATAGCAGACTAACTTCTGAATCTCCTGTAAGAACCCAGACAGAATATCCTAAACCATTGAAAATAGAAATTAGATTTTTATGTCCCTAGATACTAATATAAACAATATTGTCTGGAGAAGTTTATCTGAGAACTCCTAAGGGAGATATTGATATTGCTACTACACAATCTCACGTGGGGGTTGATTCCAAAAAGTCCAAGATGGCTGCCCTCCCCCCTAAAACCATTCTGTTATTGCATGGTACTATCTGATGCCTTTCTCTGTCTGTTCCTGGATTTGAAAAGCCCAAGTGTTGTGTGCATTTCTGTCTGTGTTCCTTCAGTGCTAATCTCCTCCCCAAACCTACAGCAATGCTATTTACACAGCAAGACCAGTAGAGAAAGAGGGGACCTACACATATGCAATGTTTCCAACGGTTCAGCCAGCAGTTCCATAGTTAAGCAGAGCTCCTGCCCAAAAGGTCAGTGGGTCTTCAGGTGCCCAGTGGGGGAATGAGAGGCAGGCATTTTTATTGCTTTGAAATCATCTGACAGAGCCTCGAGAGTTTTACTTCTACAGCTGAGAGGGGTTCATTCAGCAACAGGTTAAAATCAGATTACTGAACTTCTCCAGACATCCTTGCTGCCCATATAATACACATTTTCTCTCCCAAGACTACTTTCACTCTGCATTACATCCAACCAGAATCCAAGTCAGTTAACTTTAAATGAACACTGCAGTGGATCAAGAAATTCATGAGTATATCAGTTGTCCCTGCTTTGGGGGAGGCAACATCCGTCATAGGAGCACAGGCTGCAGCTGAAAGCTGTTACAATTTCAGCCATCCAATTCTAGTCCACCACCACGTCCGCTAGAGCCTCCAGGCACTTTGGGTTGTGATTGCTATTGATTTGCAATGAGGATGGGAACTTCAAACAATTATGTATACATTTCTATAAAATGATTATTCTGGGGATATGTACCTCTGACTCCACAGTTTCTCATGCACACAGAACTATCTGATCAGGTCACAAATGTCACATTTACATCAATGAATTGATTTACTAAATTCCAAACAGCTAGAACTCTGAGATTCTTACTATCCTTGTGGTTTCAGAGTTGTCGCTTAGGATATAATCTGAAGACCCATAAGGTCTCGTAAGTATAAATAAACCTTGACAACTGGTGACAACTTTGAGACAAACACCATGTGACTTTCAGAGTCCAGAGTGAGCTTGTAGTCCTAGCAGCTTAGATAAAATACTATTTGCATTTGTGAGTTGAGCTCCCTTAAGGCATAATAAGCATAGGAGTCCATGGTTAAGAATTGGCACTTGATTTTACAGTTCAACATCTATACCTTCCAATACCCCAGACGAAAAACAAAGCAGGAAACAAAACAAAAAATATCCCGACTCCATTCAGACTCATTCAAACATAAAGCAGTAATTTTCTGTATTTATGCTATAGGTTTTATTTTGTTTCATTTTGTTTGGATGGTTTTTGTACAACAGCACTAGTTCTGCCAATAGCAGCAAAAAACCCCACAACAAATCATGTAAAATATTCAATATGCAATGCATTTTTAAGCCTGAGCATATTAAAAACAAAGGGCTTTCATAGGATCATAGAATCATAGAACAGTTAGGGTTGGAAAGGACCTTAAGACCATCAAGTTCCAATGCCCCTGCCATGGGCAGGGACACCTCTCACTAAACCGAGTCACCCAAGGCTCTGTCCAGCCTGGCCTTGAACACCACCAGGGATGGAGCATTCACAGCTTCCCTGGGCAACCCAT